>CAJNIZ010031258.1:34467-61542 GCA_905231905.1 Symbiodinium pilosum | reverse complement strand
CCTAAACCCTAAACCCTAGTTAGGGCTTTGGATGAAAACCACCACCGCGCACGCGGAGGTGGAGGCCAAAGCTGCCAACGCCTCCCCGAAGCATCGGTTCTCCCTGCAGGAGGCGCGCCAAAGCTTTGGCTTTTGGGGTTTATGGGGGCTCCCGAATTTGGGCTTCATAGTGTGGGATTCGGGTTTAGGGTTATGGGCCGTTGATGCAGTGCTGGAGGGGGAACAAAGGAATTGAAAAGGCGATAATGCTTTAAGCTCGACTCCATGTACTTGGCGGTGCCACCCGAAATCCTCAGTCCGAACCGACACCATCGATCCTGCCCCAGCATTCATGCCAACCGAATTCTCATAGACTCTCAAAGCATTTCCTCTACGATTCTAATTCTGCATAGAAAAGGGCTTAGGCCAGCGTTTTAGGCGGCTGTCTTCCCTGCTTGGGATATACCTTTCTTGCTGTTGCTGCAGGTTGTGTCGTGCTCACATGCCTCCCATGCTCGATGCTTGCAGTGCACTGGTGTGCAGCTCACTGGGGTTCAAGCAAGGATTGGATGGACTCATTCTTGCGGGGGTGCAGTGGTGAGGTTCGGGGTCTTTGGGAACCTCAGCTGTGGACTAGCTGCAGACTGGCCACTGATTTTGGGGCTTCATCCTGTCCTTTCCGTTAGAGGTACCAGCTAGAGCTGGAATATGGATCGCAGGGGAAGCTGTACAGCATGAGGGTCATGTCGTTGGCATCAGGAGCTACTATGTTGAGATGTGGCCGTTTCATTGAGTTTTTTGTCCGTCAGGTCATGCGCGGCTGCCATTTGTTGTTGGAGGCTATGGTCTGTATGTTGCAAGATTCTGGGCTTATGTGGCTTCTTTGTAAGGTCATTGGTTTTTGGTATGTAGCTACTGGGCCAAGGCTTGCACTTGGTTTACGTGTAGCGTTTCGAAATCTCTATCAACTTTGTGTTGTGGGTGCCATCTCTTAGGACTATAGCCTTTTCTATTGATTCTCCATTATTCAGCTAGAGGTCCCTAGAACCTCTTTATAACACTTGCATCCCCTGTGAAGGATAATGAAGAAAGGCCAACCCAAGGCCAGGACATCCCTTTTCGCCCCCATCGGTCCCATAACCTGCGGCACGTTGAGGGACGATGTTTCGATGTGCCCGGTACACCTGCTAATGACAATGCAGGGCAAGCACATGATGCAAATGCATCCTTCGAAGGGGACCGTACCAAGCCCTGAACCCTTCAGGCCCTCAATGCACCCCGAGCCTAAACCCAAAGCCTTGAAAGCCAGGGCATCCACATGATCTGTTTATGCTCTCAGGTCGAAAATGCCCTGAGGTGTCTCAGAGCGCCTATGCTGGATGCTTAGTTGCATGCTGATTTGGATTTAGGGGCTGTACTCGCAAATAGAAGGGAATGTACAATGGTTCCCCATTTGCTAGATGCGCGGTCTACCTTGGGGTGGCTGTAACAAAAACCCCAGCGTTGGTTCATTGTCTAGTCCATTCTTGAGCAGCAAAGGTGGGGGCGTTGCTGGATCTGGGCAAGATGGCGCCTGTTTACGGGGCACTTACGGTTGGACATGCATTTGGAGACCCTATCTCTCACAACTGCCATGATCTTCAGGCTCCGATTAGAGGCCAAGCCCTACATCCCTTAGATCCTAGCCCGAACACCTAAACCCCATCACCTAAATCCTAATCCTATTTCTCAACGCCCACTCAAACCTAAACCTCAGACCCCCATCCCAAACTTATTTCAAAATTCAAGCCCCAAAGCCGGGTTTGTCCCAGAGGTGACTTTCCACAATGCGTATTCTGCACGGTGGCCCAGATTGGGGTTCTCAACTTGACTCTGCCAGAACCACAAATACAGACCCTTGTAATACCAACACTATTCTAACCGCAGCGTCCTTCAGTGTCCTTCAGTGTACCCTTCTTTGAGACATTCGGGTTTCGAAGCATCTTACGGCATATATCGGGGGCCGTGAGGGTGCTTATAGGTCATGTTTTACTATGTGCTCAAGGCCTGCAGTATTCCGGAGCTCATGATGGAGCTTGTGTTTTGGGAACATGTCCCTAATCCCTATAGACGCTCAACCGCTGCTGTGGCATCGGCGTGAGTTTGCTTTTTTTTGCCGCTGATTTTGGAGTTCAGGATGCAGGAGTAACCTCTACTTGCAGGCTGCAGAAATACTAAGCGCCATGTTGAATAGAAGTCCGATCATCTTGCTTCAGTGCTTGTGTAACGTACTTCGGAGTACAGTTATCACAGATGCAGAGAGGAAGCGGGACATAAACCCCCAATTGGGGGGCATCTTGCGGCACAGATGGATTCAGCAGGATCACTGTGCTCCGAGAGGTTGAAGGGTCGCATCAATCCTGATCTGAGATGCCCACTATTGAAGGCCATGTGCACCCACCGGTACCTTGCAAATACCAAATTTGTGACCCTAGGCCCCAACTCCACACCTCAAGTAAAGAGCCATGAACCTGCCAAACCAACTAGTTCCCAAGCCTCGTTCCCCGCTCCACACCCCTATGCCTTGCGCAGGCCCACGCCCGCAGCCACCCCTTCCCCAAAAAGCAGATAATTCTCAATAAGCCCTTCGTCAAGCCTTACTGAGGCCTTAGTGGTTGTGGGTGAGGGTCTCTGTAGGAATCCAAGAGCTAGCCTCACAGGGACGGACCCCATAGGCTCACCCTTCAGGACATTACTCTTTTGATAGGCCTGCTTTCAGGTTCCTTCAAGTAGGTTTCTGCCATCTCAAATAGCTTCCATGCAACCTGCATATCATAACTCATGAATCCTGAAACTTCCCTCCCTCAAGGAAACATACAAACCCACAGAGGCCCCTCTTGGATTGTCGTCCCAGGTCTCCTTATCAGAATCCATGTCAGTTCAGGGAAAGGCGCATCCCCAAACCCAAAACCAAAACTCCAAATCCTGAACTCCAAACTCGAAACATTGTAAACTTAAGTCCTAAATATAAGCGTAAACCGCGTGGGGTCAGGCCGTGCCCCACTTCTCAGCACCCGGGGCCGCTGAGGCTACTGCGCTGCAGGCGACAACTTTGTGAGAGTTTTGTAGGGGCCATAAAAAGTTCAGATTTCCTGCAGGCTGTATTTTTTTTAATTTGTGGTTCAGATTTTTCAAGGATGAGGGTTCAGGGGTCAGGGTTTCGGCCTGCTAGGTTTGATGTTGCTTGTTTGGGGCTTCGGGGTTCAGGTTATCAGGATTTCAGCATTAATAGTGATAATAGTAGTAGCAATAGTCGTAATATTCTCGCCAATACTAATAGTGATATTAATAGTAATGTACATCCCTTTTGAGATTGTGAGTGTGCAGCTCATTTCATTGATATGTCCGGTTCCGTATTTGCATTCTCCTCGTGAGGCTTCGTGTTAAGCTCCAATCTCGGAAGGGATGAACATTATTATTATCATTATTATTATTATTCCTAGCAGTTTTATTTTTACATTATTATTACTATGATAAATATTTGTATTACTATTATTGCTATTACTACTCTTATACCATTGCCTAGCCGTAGAAAGGCTTGAGGCTAGTGCTGCGTACTGAGGCGTGCTGTCGGGCAGTGTTGGCATCTTGCATGATGAGAAGTATCTTGCAATTCCATCAGGGCTCGTACAACGCGGAGAATTTTAGCGCGGTTTGACATACGCACTTGCTGCATTTTGATACGAGGAATTGTGTTTTTAGTTCATAGTCATACTGAAGAAGCATTACAAGGGAGATTGGCTTCTCAAGATGCGCTTCTCAGAATCTTCGGATGCATGTTGTACCGTGTTCTGCGCACCTTGCCGCCAGCTAGCCATGATAAGCTTCTTGTTGCGGCCAGATTTCTTACTGAGAAGACATCTCGGATGATGGGTCCCAGACATCACGACTACTCCCGTATACTAACCCCTAGTGGGTTCCCCCTTCACTAAGGTTAAGGAGGGATGATCTGTGAAGGAGTGTGCTCTAAATTGCCGCAAGATTCCGGCCCCCAAGCCAAGCTTCCTGCACGTGGGGATTATATGGGGGTAATGGAAAGGAAAATGGAAACTGCTGTTTAGGGTTTAGGGTTTAATGATATCACCGCCAAGACTAGAGTATCAAATGGAAAAGAAAATGGAACATGTTGTGGGCACCGGGGTTATACGCAGGCTTGGGCTCAGGTATGTTGATGATCCCTAAGGCTTGTAAATGCCCTCAAGGGGATTCCTGGACTGAAAGCTAGTTTAACACCGCAGGTGCCACGTTGCAGTCTCGCTGCCGGCGAGGCAGTTGACCCTTTCACTTTCCAGACTTAGGGTCTAGGCTGGAGGGATTAGGCTTTTGGCATGGGATAGCAGTTTGAGGCTAGAGTAGTAGGTCAAAGCTTGCAGTTTTGGATGTATAGCTCGCATAGTAAGCAGGAAAGCCCGTCCTCCAACATCTAGGTTTTCGCTTTCGTTTCAAGATACTTCCAGGGCAGACTACTTCCATGCTATCTTGATTAGGGAGCCCTGAGCACGAGGACGAAAGCAAAGCCGATTAAACCCTACAACCCAAAACCCCACGTGCTAAACCCCAAGCTCTAAACTATGGAGGCTAAACCACCATTTTCCATTTCATTTTTCATTTACTTGTCTGTTTGATTCTCCATTATTGGGTGTAATTAATATCATGAAGCCCTAAACCCTAAATAGTACTTTCCGGTTTCTTTTCCACTATGCCTTTATTCGGGGTAATCTCCTTAAGCCCTAAACGCTGAACCCTAAAACGCAGATCTGTGAAGATTCCGGGCCCTGGAGTTCTTGCAATAAGGAGCGTGGTATCTTGGTTTGTTTTGGAGCCAACTAATTATTTATGAGAGCTCCTAACGCTGGCAAGGAAGCAGAGAAGGAGGCCCCAATGAAGTTTGCTCAGCCAGAAGCTTCCTGAAACCGAAGAGTCAGAATGCTGACGGCTCAAAAGAATCGGGTCCCAGGAAGACATCCCTGCTAGCGTTGTTATCTTTACTTAGAACGTTTCATCACAGCTCATATATACAATTTCCCCACGGGGACCCTATAAACTCATCAAAACATGCCCCTAACAATCAATTGCTTCTGCCTTTCAGATCCCTCGGGGCCCTTGGGGGTACCTACGCTAAATGCTAAACCCTAACACGTGGCGTCGGAAAATGCTGATAACTTCAGCTTCAGATTCTATTCGGCTCCTTCGCAGCTTTAGTTGCAGACCTTGGAGGAGGCAAGTTTGAGTTTGATGCGGGCTTAGGGATAGCTCGGGGAGGACAGGCTCTAGGCTGTTTTGGATTTAGGGTGCTGGGTTGATTGCTGTTGAGGAAGCGGTTGTATGAAGCGGGGCTGATAGATGCCATTCGGGCTCTGGGCTGAAGGGCTAGTTACGTGATAGTTATGGTGTTGCAAGAAAATCTTTCAATGGCGGCAAAGGCATTCTATACAGAGCAGGCTTACCAGCCACCACTGCTTTCTTCTCATCCGGCTTTCCGTACGTACCCAAGCCCTGAACCGACCCTAGTTTTTGGCACTAAACGGGTTCGCTAAGCAAGATATTTTCAGTGATAGTTTCCCTACATGGGGGGGACCCTAACATAGAATATTGTAATCCTTATTATGGGGACCGCACCCCGCAAAAAAATGTTGGGAAGCCCAGGGGTAGGCAAGAACCTGGCTGAAAGCTGTTCTTATCGAATCTAGTGTTCCAGGTTTCGATAATGCAGGATAATTTGTACTTCGACTTTTTTGAGATGGCATAGGAATAAATTCGGAAAGTTCTTGGGATTACAGGGAGCAGGCTCCCTGAGCAGCAATGGCTTTCTTGCTCGGTGTAGTTTCATTTCAACGCCCAACATGGGATACTTACTGCTAGGATTTGCACCACGAAGCCGAAATGTTGAGATTCTTGCACATAATCACCTGTCAGAATTAGTGGCCCCGTTTTGGCAATCCCTACATATTGTGACAACCTGGGGCTTCCTTGCAGAACACAAGAGGCTGAGGTTGGACTTGAGGGTAGTTTTGGCCTCCTCTACCTACTGGCTGTCTGGGATTTATCATGTTTATCCTTGAAAGCCTAAGCCCTAGAGCAGGAAAGCATTTCCTGGACCTGGGTTCTGGCACTGGGCGCGCGGTTGTTGCGTGGAGCCTGCTTGTGCCAGGGCGCCCAGTGCATCGTTCGGGGGATGGTAGAAGGAGGTGAAACCCACGGCGGATGGGGAAATCTTTCGCCACTAACCCTCGGCCCAAGGCCCCCAAGGGATAGGGGAGACTTATAACCCCAATATACTATAGTAGTCTCCATTTTCTTTTCCATTATTGCTATATAACCCCAATATACTATAGTAGTTTCCATTTTCTTTTCCATTATCTTTATATAACCTCAATATACTATACAGCTTTGAAGTGCAGCAAGTGGTGCAAGATTTGATCCAGCACCAGCAACTGAGCCTCCCACTGCATCAGCATTAGCCAGAGCTCATGTCACATGCCAGGGGTTACTAGGTAGGGAAACGCAAGTTGTAGCCAGGTAATATCCGCGAGTCCGTCATATTCTTGTTGTTTCCATTCATATATGTATATATACCACTCGTGCTTTGTAATATATCTATCCAGTTTTTTTTTTTATGACTGTTCCAGAACTCAGGTGTGGAGGTTTGAAGTTCAAGGTAGGCGTTGCTGTAGAGAGCTTAGAGCTAACACCATCAGTCCAGCTTGCCTTCCTTGTTCCAAGAACATCAAAGGGGGCTAAGGGAAAACAGGGGGTGTATTAGGGACGTATGACATATAATGGATTTACAGGTTGAGTGTCTGCATCCATCTGGGCAGGATGCCAATTACTTGTCTTGATGCTCAGAAGGGCTTGGGGGATGTGTTCGGATGAGGCAATTTCGGATCTGCAGCGTTGCTGGCAGCACTTTCGCCACTGAAGGCGTGAAGGGCATGAGCGTTTGTTCAACCTATCTTCCAGATGCATGTTTCATAGTGGGCTACTCGTCTATTGATGGCCAGGTCGTTGGACGCACATTAAGCAACGGCCTGGAAGGATCTGTTCTACAAGGTCGACTCGTATACCGAATACAGCTAGCTGGCATAAGTCTAGCCCGGAACAAGTGCGTTCATTGCATTTCCTTATTCTGTTGGCCAGGATGACTTGTGTCTTAAGCTTCTTTTGCAGTTAAGCCGAACGCAAACCTGTGGACGCCAATCACCATCTGGCTGAGGCCGGAAGGCACAGCAGTTGGTATCGAGATTCGTGCCTCTTTGCACCAGGAAGCGCTCCAGGCCGAATATCAATAGCTGTCCACCCCTCATGCCCGCAACGATAGCATCGCATGTGTTTCTGTGTTGAGACGGGCAATTAGCTGAGGGGAACGTTTGTATTGGGACCATGAGGCGCTTCCTTGGCGTTTGGTAAAGTGTGCAGGATCTGGGTACTTGCGGTTTGGCCAACACGTTTTGGGATTTGCAGGCTGTGAGTGAGGCTAAAGAACACATCCGCTACCTCAATTTTAGCCCTGCTTCCGCCAGGATTTGGATTGGCCCAGGATTATACCATGAGACGCCAACAGCAAATATTCAACATCTACATGCGAAGGGTGTCAAACAGGAGGGGAAAGGGCCAGTGCTTTGAGACTTTCTGCAAATTACTCTTACAGAAATATGGCGTCCCTCAGGCCCCTGTCTGAGAAACCTTTACTGACTGGTTCTTAGTAGGACTTTGTAGGGATTATGTAGGGATAAGATTCCCTTCTTCACTACAAGCAATGCAATCAGTAAGTTTAGACTGGGGGGACGCTGAATCGACCCTCAGATTCGATGGCGCGACTCAATACCTATCTGCTAGACTGTGTACAGTATACTGTTACTGGTATAGTAGCTTCCACTTCATTGTCCAGTTCTCATACCCAAAGCCCTAAGCCACGCAAAAGGTTCTGAAGCCACCAGTCAGCTCAGCCCAAGCCCAAGCACACCGCAAAATGTTTGACCCTACGCCGTGCCCCCAAAGGTCCCGCAAGTACTTGGTCCCTTCCGCAGGGTTTAGGGTTCAGGTTCAGGGTGTAGGGTAGATGTAGGTCCATGTAGGCCGTCTTAGTCGACGTTCTGGGATCTAGTGGAGGGTGGTCAGGGGTTCTAGAATGATAATTTCCCAAGAATATGGGGACCTCATTATAGACCCCAAGTACTAAAATCCTTGCTAGAGGGAACTCCAAACTCCAAACAGCTTATAGGGTATATAGGGTATATAGGATATATACATATATATACATAGAGTATATACGGTATATAGGAGGTGCATATATATATGTATATATAGATATACTATATAGGGTATAGTGCTTTCAGTCTTCTTGTTTGAGGATATTATTTCCCCCGATAATGAAATGAAATATACATCGACAGTGACATGGTAAGTGGGTTATATGGGTGTTTATGTTGTAGTATAACCCCGGAGCCATTCAATAAATCATCTCGCAGGTCTAAGGGGATTATGGTTTACATGAGGAGGGAAGTGCCATGAAGCCCACACCTTGCAACCCATTACCTTCCGGCACACTCGCCCAACACTCCGAAAGGCTCTACATCCCCAATTCCAATATTCAATATTCTAAGCTTCAAGCCTTATGTCCTACATTCTGAGATTGGATCACCTGTAGAGAGTTCATTGCAGGATTCAATAGGCATACCCCTGAAGCCTTTCTCTAAGTGGGACAGTCCTCAGGCTAAAACGGTGCTTTCAGGTTGAGCGCATGCTTAAGGATAGCTGGCACTCTGAGTCCCATCCTGCGAGACCCCCTGAACCCCTGAACGCAACACCCACGGCCATTATCCCTATGTAACTCTTATATAACCCATTCTCATTTCGTAGTTACCATTTTCTTTTCCATTATCCCCATACAATAACCCCAATATAACCCTAATATAGCCCAGTATAACCCCTTTTTGCAACATCCACCCCTTCTGGAAGCAGGTCCTGGATGCACTGCCTCAGGATGTAAGCAGGCAACCGATGCAAGTTGCAAGGGATCGGGGTTACAGGGTTATTGCCTACAGACTGCTATTGCGCACTGGTTGGCAGACGTTCTTAGAGCTGATAGAGAATTAAGGCAGAGGGGTCAGGAGCATGGAGGCTAGGATTCAGCCGTTTTGGGGGTTCTGTCATGTGGGTGGTTGTCCAAGTTATGGTCCCTTTTTGGCTCCCTATGATAATACGGCACTAATGGGTACCCAAAAAGGGACCATAAAAAATGGCAACCACCCATGTATGCAGGTAGCTGACCCTGACTTAGAGCGTTGAAAAAGGTCGCACCTTGCAAGGTCCACGTTTTCTTTGTTGTGTTGTTGGTTTGCCAGGTTTAGCACCTTGGTTTCCCGGGAAAAGGGTTGGTTTCCCGGGAAAAGGGATACATATAGGGTTCTGTAGGGGTTATACTGGGGTTATTTTGGGATAATGGAAAAGAAAATGAAAACTATAGGGATTATAGGGATTATTTAGGGGTTACGCAGACCTTTGCAGGATGTTCTGCGTTGTTATGTTTGTTTGTGTTTCGGCTACCTAGGCTTTGCTTGCGGATCACATTGTACCGGGCTTCTGCTCTAGGCTTGCTTGTGCACATTAGTCAAAATTTTCGCTACACTCGACTTGCCGGGCATTGCTGTATCATTGCAACCCTTCTCCCACAGAAGGGGCTTTGGCTGGTCTGTGAGGTTGACCATGGCAAAAGCAGGAGCAAGGGATCCAGATTTCGGACCCTTGAGCGAAGACCAAGCTATCAGCGCTAAGCCGCGAGAACTTGCTGCCTTCCAATCGACAGCCTTGGAAAAACCAGTGAATTCCGGAGAGCCCAATATCCACTGATCTCAGAATTTTCCACTCCGCCTGATACAAAACCCCCCCCACCCCCCGATCTTAAGTATTCCCCTGCATATTCTAAAGCAGAATGGAAAATCCAATATTGGGGAGGTTGGGTCTTTGAATACTTGGTGCAGGGGATCGGTCCTGCAAGAAGGTTGCTTCCTTTGATATCATGCGAACTCGCTACTTGGGACCCCAAACTCTCAGCCCTTAAGCTAAGCCTGTAAGCCCTGAACTCTAAAACCTACGCCCCTAAGCTCCATGATCCGCAAATCGCAAGCCACTACCCTCTACAGTACCTTAAACTGGGTTGCTTTTAAGGAACTTAAACTAAGTCACGACTATGGGTATATTCAGTACTGATATGGTTTCCCCAATATAGTAACTTAAGTTAAGTTCCTTAACAGCAACCCAGTAAAGTGCTTTTCTGGAACGAGGCGACTTCACCTGCACTGCGGCGACCTCTTTGAATATGGCGGTCTCCAAGGTGGGGGAGCCTACATTCCGACAGCAAGCATTGGCTCTAAGATGTTGGGGGGGAGGGGCGGGGTAGGGTTTAGGGTTTGGGGTTTAGGGCTTAGGGTTTGATGTCAAGTGGTAAGTTGAAGAGGCTTGGGAGATGGTCCTGGGTTAGGATCATCTCAGAGTGGGCTTGTGCTTAAGAAGAGGCCATAACCTCCTCTAGCACCGTAGTAAGGAGTGGGAAGATGCAGACGGGGCAATTTCCCGCATTTTGCCAAAATCACCGTCCTCTGTCAAGGGATTCCGTGGATGTGCGGAAGGATGATCGTGAGGACTGTTTCCTAGTTGTGGGGTATTGTCGCCCAGTAATCCCCTTTCCCTAATATATAACCCCACCAAGCCTCCCCTAATATTAAATGCTCCCCATTGTGCTATACAATAGTACATTGCGAGTATTTCATCATAGGGGTGGGGGGTGGGGGGTTTAATGTTAGGGGAAACGGATTATTGCTGGTAATTCGGATTTCTGGTGTCAGCCCTGAACTCAGATCCAGCCTCCAAAGTTCCAGGCTTTCTCATCCGAAGCTCCCTGCTTTAGCCTATACCCGGGTTATGTAGGAAAGTGTTATAGCGGTTATTAAGGGCATACTAGGAGTTTAGACTCTAGCTTATGTCGGCAGCCCTCCGAAGTACAGTGTTGCCACGTGATTGTGGTCGACCAGCTTTTTCGATAGAGGGTCCCTGGATGGTTTGCTTCACAGGCTAGTGCACAAGGCGTAATCCCTTTATGCTTCTTGTCAACTCTGGAAGAAATTCCGGGTATTTCCAAAACCACCATGTCTCCTGGAATCCTAAAGAATCGGTAGATCTGGACCCACAACAAGGTTTCACAATCTTCAGAAGACCTCCTTCCGACAACTAGCAGACATGTCGAAAACTCGGCCATTACAATGGAGCCTCACAACCGCTGCTCGTCACGTATTTCAAACTTAAACCCTCAACTCCAAACCCCAATTTCTGACAGGACTCGTGCTTGCACATGTCCCCCAAGTCCGTGATCCCCAGTCTTAGGGCCCGCCAAACAGAGACCTCAAACCTACGAATCCTCCGGAGCTCTTAGATGCCGACGTGATCCTGGTGAACAGCACTGGCTTCGATGACAGCCTCATGTCCTCGATCGGAAGGCTCTGGGGACTGCGTTAGTCTTAGGGGTTAAGAACAACGGAACAGGAAATGGAAACCAATATAATAAATTGGGGTTATATGCGGAACAACAGAAAAGAAATTGGAAACTACTACCATTTAGGGTGAAGAACCCCAGTTTTTGGAACCAAGCCTATGAGCCAGTGAAGCTCTAAGGGGATACAGGAGTTATATAGAGGTTACATGTGGTTACATTTGTCTATTTCCTTTGAAAGGTCGGAGGCTTCCCAGGTAGTCAGGGCTCGATTCATTGATTGGTGCGAGCTTGGGTCCCGGTTGACAATGTCTTTCCCTTCCAGATGCGGATGGGATAGAACACATTCCGCAACATCATGCCTGCTACTTCCTCACTTCCTTATCCTTGGGGCGGTGTTGCGTCTCGTGCTGATTTTGTCCTGGCGTCACATGGCAAGAGTTGCCATGTTCCTGATGCTCTCCCAAGCTCCAAAATGGAAACTACACAAAGTTCTTTATCCGAGAACCTTTCCATTTCGAGGCTAAGCCCCAAACCCAAGACTCTCAACCCCACACTTTTGCAAACTTTACCGCGCAAGTTCTCTGCGATTTGCGGTCCACCTGATTCGAAATTCAAGTCCAACAGCCGCTCAGTGAGGGCGATGGAAGTAAATCTGGCTATTTTTTAAAAGGAAGCCTCCTATATTCCCCAATGGACCCTTCATGTTTTGAAGATGTTATCATAGGCATTGACCCCAAGACTCCAAGCCCATATCCCATATTCTAAGCCTCCAAGTCCCCAGATTTTTCAACCTTAAACCCTAAACCCTAAACAAATGGCAAGTCATTTGAGAATTGCCCTCCACGGCCTCTCGTCTAGTTCTTTTCCGGTACGAATCTGGCAAGATCCGCACACCTCACGGCCGAAATCGATGAGATTAATTCATCTTTTCCGATAGATTTAAACACACCCTTCTGCTGATATTAAGTTCCCCTGTACGCCCAAAATTCTGTTTGGATCCTATCTTTGAAGCATCCCAGAGATCAAGCATGTGTGTAAGAACTTTAGCACGCTGCCGGTCTGAAGTATTTGGCCCGAAATGCGCTGAGAGAGGGCCGGAAGCCCGCGGAATGCAGGTACGGGTAGGGTTTAGGGTTTAGGGTTTAGGGTCGAAATAATCGGTTCAGGGCTTTGAGGTTTGGCAGAGGGTAGTTTACCTGAAAGACATGGTGCTTTAGGCATGTCCCAAGCTTTAGAAGCTCTGAACATGTTGCTGCAAGAGTTTCCACCAGAAGTGTATCCTTTTAACAAATTGCAGTGGAAGTTAGTGACATTCTAGAAGTGTCATAATAGTACTAACAATACTAGTAATAGTAATAGTAGAAATACGATTAATAGCAATAATAAAAATGATAGTAATAATAATCGTAATAACGTTGCAATTTCCAGGCACCTCAACCCGGTGGATAGGGTGGCTCTTGCAAAAGGCGGGTTCTCTTCAACCTTAAGGCTGGATGGGTTATCAGCTTTGTGCACGTATGTAGACAGATATACGTAGAGGGACCTTAAGTACATATTTGATAGCGATATCTTCTGGGGTGTTGAGGACGTAGCACGTCAAGGGGCATCCGGCCTGATTACGCTGTCATATGCCATTAGCTCCGCCGTAAAACCCTGGCCACCACGCCTGGGAGCGTGAGGGCGAGGTACAACCTTAAACCCTAACCCCAATCCTCTGCCCCACCTCCATGGATGGGGGATGGGTCAACCATACTGGTTGCAATAGTAACAGCAACAATATAATAAGTAGTAGGAATAGTAGTGGTAGTAATTGTACAAATAGAAGTATTGTTTCTACTAGTACCATTACTATTAGTCTTACTACTTACTATAGAAATACTGTAGAAACCACTTGGTAAGCGATTGGTGGAACTAGGTCAAACCCAGCTCTTACTGGCAGGAGGACCAAGCTACAGAAATTGGCCATGGTCAGGGGGACTTGGTAAGTAGGGAGAAACGGGGTTATATAGGGTTCAGAAGTGTATTTACTAAGCCCCCCTGATGCTCCAAGTGGGTCCTCCCATCATCCTTCAGTACAGCCTGCACTTAGCATCCCCAGCGTTTTAACCATGCGTTGTGAACCGGTAGTCTTAAATCATCTCCCTACATCCCGACCACCCTCAACCCCAATCTCCAAGCTGAAGCGTCGTGAACCCAAACCTCGAGTTCAACATGTCTTGACAGGCTTCCCTTCGGCAATGCACAAGTACCGGTTACTCTCGAAAAAGGGTGAGGCGCGATTTTCCTCCAGCGCCCAAACAAATGGTCTAGGGTCTAGGGCATTCAGAACTTCGAATTTCGTTTTGGACCCAAGAATGGGTGTGAAGTGAAGCTTCTAAGCCTGCTTTTGTGCTTGCAACTTGTGTTCCCTGGTTTCGTATTGGCCCAGGCCGCAAAAATGAGGGAACCCTGACTTTGTAAGCAGCAACTCCTTTCTGCATCCCCACCGAAATAAGTGCTGCAGTTTTCTGTATTGGTGCTATGTGGTGAAAATTTGATGGTCCGTGGAGTGAGGGCAATTGTGGGGCTTTGCTTGTTGCACTTCACAGGACAGGACACTGTCAAATTCCCTGGAACGAAATGGCTACATCCGCATTCCGCGCCGCATCGGTATTCGCGTTTAGCTCTTACACCGGATTCGCTCTGGATGATTGAAGCTCTAAGCATCCTGGCGGCTGCGGCGCTTCCTTGACTGATTGTGCACAAGGCCTTGGTCAATTTGCTGACAGGAAACTCATGTTGAAACTCTCTTGGTTTGTCCACTACCGGAACAAGTCTGATGACTGGTTCACGGGAATACCTGACAGCAGAAAGCGCGGGGTAATAGGCAAGAGTTGTACAATGGTCTGCAGGGTTCAGCATATCCTCCCGGAATGCGTATTTATCGGCACTGGACGCTGAACCGGCTAACATTGCACCAAGAATTCTTGAGCTTAGCAGCGGGGACTACTAGCCAGTTACAGACATGCATATGCTTGCACATGCAGCCGCTCGACTTACTCTACCTAGAGCTTTGCACTGAGATGGAGTCGGGGGTGATTCTGAGCAATTCTCCGATTACAAAATCCGGGCGGAGCGCCAGGTAGTAGCTTCCAGGGACTTGTGTCTTATGCACCTGCAGTAGCATCGAGCTTGACAAAGACTCTGGATGGCGTGGATTCTTTGGATTCCTTGGACCCCACTTTCAAGTCAGCCTGAAAATCCCTGAGCCAACCAAGTTGGCATAGCGAGGGATGTGGGGAGCTTGATCCTGTCGCTTGCACGCTGATGGCTCAAACACTGGATTAGGGTTTAGGGTTTAGGGTTTAGGGTATCGGCATGTACCCAGTTTACGGTACTTACAAAAATTGATGGCCTGGAGCTGTCTATAAGTTACGAACTCTCCGCATGACTCAAACCTCAACCCTGCAAGTGCACCTTCCGCGTAACCCTTTCTTGGGGGGATTCTGCTGTAGCCCTGAGGTCCAAAACACCCACATACTAGTAGCACAGTTAGCAAGGCCCCAAGGAAATTTTCCTACAAGAGAGGGACCTCTTATTTGCCCGAACGTTCGTTACTCCCTCTTGTTTTGGAAGCCCCGACGTGGGTCCAGAGTATGTGCTGTTTTGGAGAGTTGGTCAAAATTAGAGTCAAGCTCATTCTCCCCATGATGTTATGGCCCTTAGTTTTCAGGGTTATATCTCCCTATACATCCCAGATATATCGTCTATAGACACCCGATGTAACCGCTCTAAATCCTCTAAATGGGCGCTTTCTTGGACCCTGTGGGTAGTGATGCAGACCCAGCTTCGTGCATCATCTGTGCCAGGGCACATTCTCAGAAGTGTTGAAAGCCCAATCCATTAAGCCTCCTGTCCAGATTGAGGGTTTAGGGTTTAGGATTTAGGGTTTAGGGCTCATGGTCTATTAGCTGAGGGTTAAGGGTTGAGGGATAGGGTCTAGGCTTCAGTCTTTTAATTCTGGGTGTAGCGTTCAGGGTTCAGGGTGCAAGGCTTACAAAGTTGACATTATGGACCACTTTGTAGGGGCACCTGCAACAAGACTAGGACACCCTAGAAAAAAGTTGGGATGCATGGGGGGTCTCGTTGCGAGGGGTCAACTGCCAATCGGTTCTTTCTGGGGTTCTTTGCTGTCCTTGCAAGAGCACTCAGCTTCGGGAACGTTTGAAAGAGACTGGCTAGGTTCACTAGTTGACGCCTTTCCTGCAGGGATACTAATGCGCACATGGAGGTCTTCGGGTTGCGTTGATCCTGCAATGTCAGGGTAGCCAAGCCTCCTTGACTAGCAGCCCCGAACTCCAAACCAAGAAGACCCGCTTGAAACCCAAAGTTCTGACCAACCCAGCACAAGCAACAAAGCAGGATAGACGCCCTGAAATTGCTTCTCGGATTTTGTTTACTTTTGAGATGAACAACGGGACCCTGCTATTCTTACTATTAATATTATTGATACTGTTATTACTATTTACTATTATTATTCGTCTTATTACTATCTTTATTATTATCGTTAACATTATTGTTATCACTGATAGGTAGGCAGAACTTCTGAGGTCTGGCAAGCATGTGGCCATCAAATGCATGAAGAATACCTTCGACAGCATTGATCAAGTGAACAACCTGAGGGAGATTCAGGCTGCTAAGCTAGTGATTTGGATGGTTTGGGGTGGAGTATGTTAGGGTTATGGGGTTGTATGGGGATAATGGAAAACAAAATGGAAACTATTATCATGGGTTATATAGGGTTTAGGGTTTAGGGGGGAGAATTAGGGCCTAGGGCTTTGGGGGGGTTATAGTCCAGGGATTAGGTTGCTTCGAGATCTTGGGCTTCAGGCTTCCGACCTCACCTTTGGTTGCAACTATGCTGAACTTTAGCCTTAAGCTGGAGCTTCCAAGTCCTTCAAAACTGGCCCGGTTTTGGGACGAACCATCAACCTGTCTGAAAGCTGCAGTCCCTGTCTAGAACACAAGCCCTAAACCTACACCCGTAAATCCCTAAACCCTAAACCCTAACCCTAAAAGCCCTCATTGGCGGGAGCAGTCCTTCAAGGCTAGTTCTTTTGACCAAGGGGTCTTCGGGTTTAGGGTTTAGTGTCCAGGATTTTCTGGATTATCTCCTAATGCTCCACGTTGAGATGCTGATGTGACTGAAGGGCTCAATCTACCTGAGGATTTCTTCTATCTGTTTACCTAATAGTAATATCAATAATATCAATGGTAAGTGTCATAGTAATAGAAGTAGTGATATTAGCCATGGCAACAATACTAATAGTAATAATACACTCTGGACCCGAAATCCGTTGCTGGGCTTTACGGGCAAGAGGTGGCAATCTCCGGCAAGTTTTGGGAGTCCTGGCACTTTCCGATTTCAGTTACAAGGAAAAACTGAGAAAACAAGGTCTCGAATCAAGCCATGATGCAGGGAACTACGGCATTTCTGCCACTTGTGAGCTCTGTTTGCGCAACTTGGGTGCTACGGAAGGACCCTCCAAATGCGACCTCTTGAAACGCCACCCTAAACCCTAAACCCTAAACCCTGCTAGACCGGCCTATGTTTCGGTCAGGCTCTCCGAAGACTCGCCGGGCATGCGAACATCATCAAGCTGCACGTCCCGCGGCAAGAACTCTTTAAGCGCCTAGAGCCGTATATAGTCCCCTATACATAATAGTTTCCATTTTCTTTTCCATTATCCCTATATAGCCCCAATCTAACCCAATATAACCCAGGGGGTTCCTAATGTGGAAATAAGTGCAACTCTCAGTCGAGGCAAGTTCCTGGTTGTCTTCAGGATCCCCATGCACCACCATCAGTGGGGTTTAGGATTAAGGGTTGTTGGGTCTACTGACCTGCAAGCAGTTGTATGCCATGATGCGTAGCTTAATGCATCGCGCTCGAAGAAAGAAACCCCTAAATTCTGGACGGTTAAGGGTCGAGGGTGGCACCCCCAATTCCTAAGACCTCTACAGCGGTGCCCCTGAAACTCAAGCCTATAGTCCCCCTTAAGTAGATAGAATATGGCTTCGGGTATACTAGTATATGATCCCCATATACCACATATTCTATCTACTTAGGGGGCTATAGGACAAGACTGTTCCCGGGAAGACTTCTTGTCGCGGGATGGTCCACCTTTCTACATGCTACCGGTATTTGCCCGTAGAGGCGGCCAGGCAAGTGTCAAAGGGTTGCTCTGGACAACAGTCTGACAAGGCGAACACGCCTGGCCCCAATCCTCAAAGAAGCTGAAACCACTCTGAAACTTGTTGCCCAAGCTCGTGTGAGATCCCCAATTTTTAATACCCTTATGAATCCTCTTGAGTCACATCCCTACATCCCTCAGGAGATTCTCTATGATGAGCCCACTGGGCGATTGGCGTTGGTTTTTGAACTGATGGACATGCACCCGGCCTGTACCATGTTAGGGGGTTTCAGGGCTTCATCGTGGAGGGCTTCAGGGTGTGGGGCTTTGGCTTTGGGCGTTGCGTCCGTGAAGGGCTGCAGGAGCTTTGGGATGAGAGCTCAGGGTCTAGGGTCCGGAGCTTTGAGCTCCAGGCTTCGGGTCAGATGTCGCCAGCAGAGTGGCAAGCGTGCCTAATAAAGCTTTTCATTCTCACTTAGCCTCAAGTTCATTGCCGCACGGACTTCCAATGTATTTCTTAAGCCCAAACCCTGAACCCAACCTTTCTTTATCCTCCATGTTATAAACCAAGGCCCAGACTCCCCGAGTATGGACCCGTGATCCCTGGATTCTTCCGAAATGGCACGGGCCCATTTTAGCGGCATATGGTAGTTTCCCGAAATAAGGGGACCCGGATATAGACCCTGAAATACTAGAGTCCTTATTATAGGGACCCCAAATGGTACCCCTAATTCTGGAACACCTTCATATGACAATCTTACATCTTCCGCTCTTCGAGGTCAGGCTGTGTAGCAGGTTTCCGCCCTGAGAAGGATAGGACGAAGGACAACACCAGCCCCGCACCTCTTAGTTTTCTGGCAGAACAAAATTCACTGGAAACTACTCTATCATATATATATATATGTGTTCGGGGTTTAGGGTTTAGGGTTTAGGGTTTGGGGTAATGGAAAATGAAATGGAAACTCTTTATATGTATATATATATATATAGGGGTAATGGAAAATAAACTGGAAACTGCTACAGCTTATCCTTGGGAAAGCCCTAGATACCGGACACGTTAGACCCTCATGGGCTTCACTTTTACATCCAAGCACAGCTGGGGGCTTGGGCTTTAGGGTTGTGGTTGAAACTATGCTGGCATTCCTGCGGCCCCCGTCGAAGAAGATGAGACCGGACGAGACCCCTAAACCCTAAACCTTAAACCCTAAACCCTAAACCCTAAACCCTAAACCCAACAAGCCCACCTACAGCTCAGGAATGTCTACGAAGCTATCAAGGGCCGGAGGCATTATTTACCAGACACCAAGACCAAGCACTACATGTTCGAATCTGGGCCTTCACTTGGGGAATTTCCGAGGAATTGGGATTGCTTTCTGGGTTCCCGCAGCTGCAACTTTAGGTTCCCAGCTGTGAAAGATTTGCAGGCTCAACGGTGCAAAGCAGATTGCTACTCCTCAGCAGACACGTTCCACCTTCCTTTCGAAAGCACGGGCTCCTTATGCTTAAGCTCATACACTGCGCGGCCTCCCTGTATCTGAAAGAGGAGAACTCTCACAATGCATCTACCCATCGGGAGGTTTGGAACAGCCCAAGTTACAAGCTATAACCAGGCAATATCGGGTTTAGGGTTTAGGGTTTCCTATAGTCCCTTATAGGCAACACGCGTGTTTCGTAATCTACCTACGTAGCTAAATCCCCATTTCATCCCAGTTTCCATGTCATTTTCCATTTTGATTCCATTCGATTCTCAATTATTGGGGTCGTATCCCTAAACCTTATACAATCTCTAATTCTTCTTGCATAACCCTTATATAACCCTGTATGACCCTACCTAGCTCCTAGGAGATCTTGAAGGGCTTGGATCACATGCACCGGAATGGCATCTTCCACCGGGATGTGAAGTAGCAGCCTCGGTGACTTTGAATTCCAGTTTCTTCTACGATTATATAGGGATCATATAGGGGCTGTGTATGGAATGTATAAGGATTTCATGGACGTTATGTAGGGGTTGTAGTATAGCGATTCTTCATGGGTTAACAGAACTATATAGGCATTAGAGAGGCAAGTCATGCAGGGATTGCAGATCCTGGGATATAGGGTGTCTAGGGTACCCCCTGATAGTGGAATCAGATGAAGAATCAAATGGGACACGAAATGGACACAGGGTCTACATAGGTAAGGTTTTAACCGGCTTAGAGTGAGTCATTCTTGGAGATAGATTTTCAGTGAGATTAGAATTTTGAGTCGTAACTCAAAGAGGAACGGGAGAGATCGCAGTTGTAATTGGGGTAGCCTTCTAGAGTTCTTCCTAGGGATTCCTAGGGTAAATTTGGATCCGCATAGAAAGTTTGTTTGCTCTCTAGTGGCTTGTTAGGGAGCAGGTATGAGGATTAACAGTTGAGCCTTTGCGGCATGCATGCGGCATGCCTCCCTAAAACCTAAACCCTAAACCGCAAAACCCTAAACCCTAAACCTTCCAAGGTAATGTGGCCACGCCACTCTGTAATATTCACCAGTTCGCCTGTGTCAGAACCGTCCTCGCGTCCGGGTCGACGGACGACTCTCTTTCATCTCGTTAGCGGGTACCTACCTCCATATGGGTACGTGCCAAAGGTTGGATCCCTGTAACCCCCAGCACACAAGAGCTTCTTTGAGGAGGAGACCCAAACAGCTTTAAGTAGTTTTAACAGGGCCCTTCTTGGGCTTCCATGTATGCCCAAAAGAGGTTTTTCCAGTTTCTTTTCATTTTTCTTCATTCGCTGCTAAAAACCAAGCAGAAACGTGGTGCGTGATTCTCTCCTTAGGAGTGTCTTGATACGCTCAAGGCCCCATCCGCTTTATTAAGGCCCTCCCATAGAAGAACGTTTATGGAACCCAGACGACCTTATAACCCGGCAGTGTATTTGTTGAAGCCTCTATGGTAGCTTGTCTTCAGTCTCGTCGTGAGGCCTGAGAATCTGCTTCTCCTGGATGACGAGGCAAGGCCAAAACTGAAATGTCTCTGACCTGCGCAGCGTGGGAAACTGCAGCGCTCGCACAGGGAACAGGAGGGGAGTATTGCAAAGCATCAGAGTCAGCGGAGCGAGAAGCTATAGGGTTTTGCAGGAACGTTTCAGACTTGTAGGTCCCATTTTGGGACGCCTTTCCAGGAACCTAATCAGGAGGCGGGTTGCGCATGGATTGTACTGGGACTTGCAGTTGTGCATTTGCATTCATCGATCTCTCGTGTTTTCGGCGGGTGCAGCCCCAATTCAGTCATCACGAAGCAAAGTGCATAAGCTTCTTGACGGCGGATCTGTGGTGAGAATGTCTGATGTGGGGTGTCCACATCCACATGCTTGATTGATGGCATGTGTTGTGTCCATAACGACTGCGGCCATGAACATTATAGTGAGCATCTGCCGTTGTTGTTGTTCCTACTGTCCTGGCATTCTTGCTACGATTACTATGATGATGGTGACGATGATGATGACGATGATGATGATGGTGATGACGATGAAAAGGCCAGGGTCTTTGCCGTAAGCGTATCCTTCTGCTGAGAAGCGCTGATCTCTACAGAGTAAACCCAAATTCAAACTCTCAATCCAGCAGTGTGCGTGTCGCTTTACAGCTGAGCCTTGAACAAATGCTAAAAGCCTAGATTAGAACCCTCAACGCAAAGTCCCTTATCACCGAACCCTAAATCCTGAACCTCTTCAGATCAAGCTTGCTGATCTGGGGAGCTGCCGCGGGATCTACTCGCGGCAGCCTTTTACCGAGCCCTGGCCAACATGAAGGTTTCCCAAACTTAGGGGTACCCCCTCCAAGGGCGTATATAGCAGTATATAGTGATTAGAGTTTAGGGTTTCCCAAAATAAGGGGTAACTTCTTGGGGGTTCCCAATAAGTATTTTTGGGATGTATATTCCCTAGCTAGGGAGACGACCACATGTGGATGCTGCAAATTGTTGCGTAATCCTGAAGGAAACCAGTAGAATCCTCGCATTTCCTCAATATATCCTTAGGGCCCTCAAGGGGCAACTCTATGCTGACAAGCTTCCATGTATCCCGGGACACGACAAAGCAAGGATCCTACTTAAAGGATGTATTGCTGGCTCTTCCAGGTTCTTAACATTATGGGCCTCTTCCGTCTGTTGCAGGGAATCCATGAGCCATGTGAATTCCTGAAAGGACCACGGTTTCAACGTAGGGGGTTTGGGTTCGATGTTCCGCCTTCCTTTAAAACGCCATTGCTTTTGGGGGTAGACATAGCCCGGTCCCACTTCGAGAACTGCCAATTTGGAGAGCTTTCAGTAGAGAACGAATGTTGGGGGATTTTGTGGAGGGACACCCTGGTAGCGACACCTAGTCCAATTTCGATATAGAATCCTGCAATTATCATCATCATCACCATCATGATCATCACTGTCATGCCTAGCAGCACGATCAACATCATGAAAATCTTCATCATCCGTGCGGAGTGAGTAGACAATCCATGTCGGATAGCGACTCCTTTCAGCGACTCCTTTCATGACACATGTTGACTCAGCTGAGGAGTATATCTCAACCCGATGGTATCGTGCTCCTGAGCAGCTAGACTCAATGGAGGGTTTAAAGGTTTTTGGGTTTAAGGGGGTTCAGGTTTGGTTTAGCTTGCATAAACCTTCAAGGGTAGAGGGTTTCTGAGCCTGCGGAAACCTGAGGCCACTCACAGGTTTAAGATAAGGGGTATGAAGGACAGCTACGGTGACACAATGTTTCTTCTGTCAGTGATAGTTCTTCAGTTGCAGTACGAAAGAGCTGAAGCCTTGAATCTGAGACCCCTAAACCCTAAACTCCAGTTTCCATGCCTTAAGCCTAGACCTCAACCCTCAGCACCAAACAGTCTAAACCGTAGCCGCGTAGGGACCCTAGATTCCCAGAATTCTCTAGGGGTTTGTAGATAGGGTTCCTTTAAAGGATCATGCATGCATTATTTTAAGAAGCAAGCCAGGCCAGAGGCTGAGCAATCGGCGCATTACTTGGTTTTTGCGAACTGTGGTGTACTCGGCCTGCTGTCATAATTCCTCACATGGCATGCTTCAGAGGATCCAGACCTCCTTCAGTGCTCGGACGCTTTTTCCAAGCCCTGAGGAAAGCTGCGCACCATAGGTCCAAGACCCCAAATCCATGGACGAGGGGCATGATGTGCAGGCAAGGAATTGACCTTAACATCACCAAAGCATGTTGAACCTTGGAAGTTCCTGTGCTTGGGCTTGCCCAGGCCATTTGTACCCCAAAGCTCCCATGCATCTTCGGGTTTCGGACGGTCCTTGCAGGAAGTTTGCTGGATGATTCCCGATGATCCTTCAGAATGACCCACCAACCCTGTGGTAGCCCGCATGCTTCTCGCATGGTCCACGCAAGGTGTTTGCTCACGGATGGCTATTATGGGTTCAAGATGGACCTGTTCGCTGCAGGCAGTCTTTCAAGTGTGTTCGATTGCGCCTGAATCATTTCCCATGATATATGAGACAGGGCGGTCTAGAGAAATTACCGGAGATTCATTCGGCTTATTCACGATTCTTACGTCCTGGTTTTTATGCGAGTACACAATTGTATTCTACAGATACACACAGGCATGTGTTGACTTGGACATCTATGCTTATTCATTGAAGAGACCTATCCAAAGCCCTAACGTAGCCTCCTGCCAGCAAAAAAGAGACTCTCATGAATAATTCGGGTCCGTATAGGGTATACGCAATGATCGCAGGATGCTGGGAAAAATGTGCTAGCTACGTAGACCTCGCCATTCCGAAGCTTCAGGCGTTGGATCTACCCAGGTGGCTCGTGCGCACTGTCGTTGGTGCTAAACCTTAAGCTCTCACATCCCCCATGCAACTGAGTTGCCCCTTTATTGGGGTCTTAGGGGGGGCTTGTTTAGGGAACCCATGATAAACGCTTTAGGGACATGAGTTCTTAAGGGCTTCGCGCGGCGAGGTCAGAGGTCCCTGAAGGCTCCGACGCCTGTCTTAGAGTATAGGGTTTACGGTACCGCTAAGGATGGCTGAGCGGACATAATCTGATATTCACGGGGTCAACAGCCCCCCTGTAAACAATCCTTATATGTCAAAGGCAGAAAATAGTCACCAAAAAGGTTTCTGCTAGCTTACAACTCTTCACACATTTCTGGAGTCGGGCGGGTAGGTAATCCCTAGATGACCTTCATACACACAATCCCAGATTCCATTTGATTCTCGATTGTTCGATTTATGTACGCCCCGACATTCAATTTCAAAACAAGCCCAGTTGCTGCTTGATTTTCATTGACTTCCTAAGCCCTGAACCCTAGACCCTAAACCCTAAATAGAAGTTTCCGTATTATTTTCCATTATCCCAATATAACCCGAATATTAACCCCAAGCCCTGGGAGTAAACCTCGCTGTGAGGATGCGTCTGGTTTGAGATTGTCGCGCTGTGACCTGGCGAGAGAGTTGAGGGTTTAGGATCTGGGCTCTAGAGTTTAGGGTTGGGGTTGGGCACAATGCAGAAGCTGTGTTACAACCTCCAATGCCGTGAAGCCCTGCAGAAGCATTTGATATCCAGACCGTTTGACTTCCCAGGTTGCTGGTATGCAGATTCTTCCGTAACCGTGCGCAAACGCACCTGGAGAGGTAGTGAGTTCTCACAATTCAGAACCCATCCCTAAGCCAAGCAAAAGCGGGTGTGGGGTTGGCACTGCAGTTGTCAGGTAGATCCTGAAAAGCTCGAGGCGAGTCCTTGTTGGGGGGTTCTGTTCTATTTGAGGGATCCCTTGGAATTTGCTCTTATAGAGCCACGTGCGGTGCAGACCTGTGACTCCACTGTGCGCTAGGGTGTCATAGCTAGTACCAGCTAGCACTTGCTGGGTCATGGCTTCTAATGCTCCGACAGGGATAAAGTGTACACATGAGATGAATTATGCGAGGTCAATTGTGCAAATTAGGCCTGGAATCTGCGGACCCAAAGAGACCACATAAACATGAGGCTCGCCGGGATGTTCATGTGCGTTGGGTCCTCTTCCCAATCTCCCTTTAAGGTGAAATGCTGCCCTAAGCTTAGGAAGCCATGACTTCTTGGCAAGACTTCCCTAAGACACCCCAAAAGTTGCCGACTCGTGACATTCATGTACTTATCAGAGAAGCATGAACCGCTGCGACTTGAAACTTACGAGTGAAGGGCACCGCGTCTCCCTCACCGGTTGGAAAGGCATGGCTGACTTAATCCCTTCTTCTAATAACGAGATGCTCCACTTACCGATTAGTAAGTCACCCTAGTCTAGTGGGTAGCAGGAATCATCTTCAATACTAGGAAGGTTGGGGGATGGAAATGAACATTCGCATGCCCAAGTCCCTGAAGCGACATCCTGGTTACGGATATGACATAAGGATAGGACTGCTGCCACTGTTGTTGCTGCTGTGTAGGCTGAGACAGCTGCAGCAACAACAGCAACGGCAATGGCAACGGCAACGGCTCCAATTCCTACTCCTGCTACCGTTGCAGCTGCTGCAATTGCTGCTACTGCTGCTGCTACTATTGCTACTACGATCACCACCACCATCACCAGTACGACGATGGCGATTGCGACCTCAACGATGACGACGACTACTGCAACCAACGCCTAAATCTAAGGTTCCCGCTTTTTCCCGGCCAGAATGAGTCGGATCAGATCCAGAAGATTCACAACGTTCCTGCGCTGAGGATTGGAGTTTTGTGGATAGGCGGGTTGAGGATTTCGTCGCCTAGCTGTAGGAACTTGACGGTTTGCAAACCTAGTGCCTTTTCTGCAAGCTGACATATGTGGCGGTTGTGGTAGAAGGATGCTCCGAAAAGGAGCCTGCACACCTGGCATGCTCAGCAGAGTTCTAACACCCCAAATCCAAAGCCTTGACAAGAAAGGCGTGCCCAGCCTTAGTTTTGAACCCGCGCTCCGTGCTCACACCTGGCATGGGTTGATGGAGGTATTAGTACCCTCTCCTAAGCCAGCCTGCTATCCGCTATAGCCCCTTTTTAAAAGCAAGCACGGAAAACTAGGGTTTTGAGGGGTGCCATATTCGTTAGGCGTGCAAGAGGCGACGCTTGCCTCCGCCGCTCCAGGCCTCAAAATTCTGCATCTGGCTCAGATGAGCTCCCTTGATCGTTTTTCTTCTGCAGACAGGGCTTCAGCTTACCTCCACAGACTTCAGCTTCTATCACCTGCATTCGTTCTTGGATATTTCATATCAACATTGAGTACGTTTGCAGTGCAGTTCGGGTCCTGAACCGTGGATCCTGGACCTGGCAACTTTCACCCTGAAGTCCCGGAGCTCCCACACCTCAAGCACATGAGCCGTAACCTAAACTCCTTAAAGGGGATCTTTTTTTTGGGATCTTATGAGATCATATAGGGGTCTACTGTAGGGGTTATTAAGGGGATACTAGGAGTTTAGACTATGGCTTCCATGAAGTCCAAGGTGTTAGGAACGCCTTCCCCAGAGTTGCTGGCCAGCAAGTTCAAGCGGAGTCTTTGCCTGCAGGGAGTCAAGCGGCCTTTTTTCCGGAGAAGGTATTTGGGCTTTTTGAGGGACACTCCCGGAAACTAATATGGAAATCCAAAAAAGGCTATTAAGATTACAGCCACTGAAAAAGGGGGCTATATGGATGTCCATATTAGTTTGGGGGAGTGCAGCTTCAAGGTTGGATTTGTTGTTGGGGAAGGTGTTGCACAGGACGGGGGGTGTGAGCTGACTAACCATTTGCATTAAGCCCGAGAGCATTAAAGCCGAAACCCTAAACCCTAAACGCTAGGCCCTCAAATCCTGAAAAGCAGTTTCAAATTTCAATTTCTATTTTCATATCAAATGACTCTCTCTACATATCCCTAAATGTATGTACATATATATATATATATACATTGATATACCTACCTACCTGTAGTAGCTTTCTGGTGGTCGTGGCCTCTCATCTTACTTCCTCAAACTTCCGTGAGCGGGCTTGGGTGGCAAACAGCGCAAGGCAGGTCGGTGCACAAGTTTCATTTCTTGGGTGGCCCCTTTTGATTGCAATTGCAGAACTGATACCGGTCTTGTAGCTCTTTTTTGGCTTTGGGGAGTCATTTACATACTTTTGGGGGCCAGGTAGAAAAAGAATAACATCAGACATAGTGCGCGTTGTGGAACTTCCAGAGCTGCGCAGTCCATAGACTCCTTATCCTGTGCCCGCCATGTGAGATGCATTCTACAGAAGAAGTCCTGTCTGTTCTGGATTAGACGGTCCCCTCCTAGGTACAGACGCCCTCACTTTCTAAGAAAACCGGATTAATTAGTACATATATATATGTATACACATACGGATATATTCATATGTATGTATACAGATTCACATATATATATATGGTACCCCCCCCCCCATTGACCTACCC
>CAJNIZ010031258.1:24168-34367 GCA_905231905.1 Symbiodinium pilosum | reverse complement strand
CCTGGATTTCTCACTTTTGGAAGGATTTTCCTCTATATGAACTCCTTTAAAAATTTAATTAGAAATTGAAGAGAAATCCTGCATTCCTGGATTTCTCATTTTTGGAAGGATTTTACGGGTTCCTTTTAGAATTCAAATAGAAATTAAAGAGACATCCTTCATTCCTGGATTTCTCATTTTGGAAGGAATTTCCTCTATATGAACTCCTTTAAAGATTTAATTAGAAATTGAAGAGAAATCCTTCATTCCTGGATTTCTCATTTTCGAAATATTTTCCTCTATATGAAATTGGTGACCGGATTCTGGTTTCCAAAATCTGTATGTGTAAATCTATAATGCATGAGTGGCTGCGAGAATTTTCCTTTATGAATTCCTTTTAAAATTCAATTAGAAATTAAAGAGAAATCATCAATTCCTGGATTTTTCACTTTTGGAAAGATTTTCCTTTATATGAATTCCTCTGAACATTCAATCAGAAATTACAGCGAAGTCCTTCATTCCTGGATTTCTCACTTTTGGAAGGATTTTACTCTTTTTGAATTCCTTTTAGAATTCAATTAGAAATTAAAGAGAAATCCTCAACTCCTGGATTTCTTTCTCATTTTAGAAGGATGTTCCTCTATATGAATTTCTTTAAAAATTTAATTAGAAATTGAAGAGAAATCCTTCATTCCTGGCTTTCTCATTTTTGGAAGGATTTTACGGGTTCCTTTTAGAATTCAAATAGAAATTAAAGAGAAGCCCTTCATTCCTGGATTTCCTTTGACAATTCAATTAGAAAGTAAAGCGAAATCCTTCATTCCTGGATTTCTCACATTTGGAAAGATTTTCCTCTATATGACTTCCTTTTATAATTTAAATAGAAATTGAAGAGAAATCTTTCATTCATGGATTTCTCATTTTTGGAAGAAATTTCCACCCAGAAAGGTAGGTCAATGGGGGGGGGGTAAGCATATATATAGATGTATATGCACATATCTCAAATACCCATATACATATATGCAGCAATGATCTGTCTCCCTGCAAAGTAGGACTATTTGTCGTTGGGTTAGGGGAGGTGATTTTTATTAGCTTGCTTGCGATAGGCGTGTGCTCCCAACTCCAAAATTGCCAGCAATAAGCGGAAGACCATCCTTAAACCCTGAAGGGTTTAGGGTTTAGGGCTTGGGGTTTGGGGTCTAAGGGCTTAGGGTTTAGGATTTAGGTTGAGGGTTTAGGGCGTAGGTCCTAAAGCCAAAAAAAAGCCCTAGACGCTAAACCTAAACCCTAAAACCTAAACCCTAAAGCGGTTTACCATGGCCCAAACTGCGCATCCACCGAAAGCCAGAAGGATACCATGCCAGGTTTGGTAATTTAGGGGCCTAAGTAATGGGACAAATACGGTTTAGGGTGGGTGATACAAGGAAGCTTTCGGGCTTAGTGGCCTAGATCAATGGAAGAGCGGAGGATTGAAGGGAACATGAAATGAAACTGGGTTCAGGTAGGTTTCTATACGGATTGAATGTAGGGGCCTGCATATTCCGAAGAATGGAGAGCCAAATAGCAAAGCAAACAGCGCCTGCAATGTTATCTGGAGTTTTATAGTTTCATATAGGGACTAGTATAGATATGGTCTGTGGGGGCCTCCATAACTTGAAGAGAGATTTTGGGGGGGCTACACCATATTGTAAGAACATGAGGGTTACAAGGGCATTCTTCTTTTGATTAGTGTAATTGATTCTGCAAGCTTTGACAGCATGAGGATCATCCCACCAAAGCTCGAACCCAGATGTGACCCCTGTAAATCCCCATGTAACCTATGTCTGTCCCTGTATAATCCCTATAGATCCATACATAGCCCCGGCCTTATAGATCCTTCTACTCGCAAGTCTGGCACCAGGAAGTTCGTCGGATCCGACGCCTTAAGTGCTTAACCTCACAGGCGCAAGCCTAAAACATGTAGGAACTGAAAAGGCAGCCTCAAAGCTATAGCTAAGTAGCCTGCTCAGGAATGCTTCGCACATGGACTTCAACTTCCCAGAGAAGAAGGGCACGGGCATAGAGCGCCTGTCGTTCGGCTGCCATGGAAGCCCTGCAGGTATCCCGTTTCTTAAAATGTCAACCCCGCCATACAGCCCAATTATTCGGATGCTTGCTGACTGAAGTGCCCTCAGTCTGATGAGCAGCCACCGCGGTGGTAAGCTTTGGGCAATATGTGGGATCTCCACCAGAAAGACAAACAGCTGTTCTGTGATTCCACAAAAGGCTGCACGATCCCATTCTTATCCCAGAATTCAGAGTCCTCAATCCATGAACTCAGGATCCCACATGCCGAGCCGGAGTGCGTGGAGCTTATGCAGAAGCTGCTGAGGCGCCCATGCACGCACTAAGTTCGAGCTTCCAAACGCTCCTCCCAATGGCGAGAAAGATAGGTAACCACCACCTTCAGGCACATGACTATTAATTTCTTCTGCGCAAATACCGATACTGCCACACCTGAATCCTTCTGAGAGGTACGACCCAGAGGAGCGCATCCTCGCTAGGCGCGGAGTTTGTTAGCGGTTCGTGGGTGGATACAACCTGCGGCTACGAGTAAGATAAGTATGCCTACAGCACGTTGTGTGCTCACCTGGGGTGCTTCTAACTTCAACCTGACTTATGGCCACCATTTGTTGGTAGCAAGGTTTGAGATCAGGGTCACGGGTGTCTACGAGGACATGGCATCTCCCTGTTGGGAACAGGATTGTTTGTTAAGGGTTAATGGGTTGAGGGTGCCAGCAATGGACAATCGAATGTCAAAACATGGATAATTAAATGGAAGCTGGGTTCAGGAAGGGGTTTTTAGGGGCTATGTAATCTAGAAGGACAAAGACAAATAACTACCATTACAATGGTACTGGATTTCTTGTGTACTTATGGCATAGGATACCTCAAGTACATTCAAACTGATATCAGTAGTTAGGTAAGGCTTGCAATACACATTCTAACGTGTGGGTTGCGGTATGTGTGCCTTGTGTAGCAAACCTTTCGGGTAGGAGTAATCCTTAGGTTGTGTGGGGCTTCTAGTTTGTTCTTGCTGGGGAGTCTAAGCCCTAAACCCAAAACGCTTAACCCTAAAACCTTAAACCCTAACCCCCCCCTTCCAAGCTAAAACATAGAGCCCACCCTGCACATGAAGTTCGTCACGGACACCGAAAACATCAAGCCTGAAACCCAGACCTTGGAAACTGTTTAGGGTTCAGGGTTTAGGGGTTCAGGACTTTGGATACTGCCCTCAACCAGGAAAACAGTGCCAGAATACGATAGTTGTAGTAATATTTACCCCTGCAATTGTCCCTCTGTTCACATCTTTTGCGGTACGAGCAACATCTCGCCGATACCTCAATCACAAAAGCTGACCTGAGTTTAGATGATCTATGATCTTTCTCCTCACAGTACAGGATGGCCTTATTTGTCCCCAATAGCCCCGCTTAGTGGCTGATATCCCAACCCCCTATCTTGGGTACCTATGATCCTTGCATGCTAGCTTGACCCTTAGCCCAAACCCAAAACAATCCAACCCTAAATCCTAACAGCCCTAAAGACTCCCCCATTGTTCTCAAGTACTTCCTTCGTGGATAGGGCGTAAAGATGCAGGTCTGATCTGGCCAAGCGGTTGCAAACCCTAAGCCCTAAACCAAACCCTCAGCTTCAAGCCCAAGCCTCTGGGTATATGAATAATCATAGCAATAATTGTAGTAGTAGTAATAACAACAGTAGGACTAACAGCAAGAATAGCAGTACTAATAGCAGTGATAATAACAATAATAATAACAATAATAGTAACAATAGTAATAGTAAGACTTGTAAGAACAATCAAGGGTCTAAGCCATGGCAGGCAGGCTCTGCGGGATCCTTACTTCCGAGAGCTCCACGAGATCAAGAAGGAGGCTACAAGTGGCATGGGAGCTGTATGGGGAGTTCCCAAAAAGGCTCCCATTTAGGAGGCTAGCAAGATATATGGGTAGTTCCCTTAATCAGAGTTCCCTGTTGGTACCGGTGCCGTAATACAATCTATACCCACAAAAACCCATGACCGTCCGTATGTTGAAGCTTAACTCTAAGGTTGAAACCATGGGCCCCTAGTATCGGCCCTGAACCTTGGAATCCCTATATACCTGCTATATAGGCTATGTACCCTGATGGCTCCGGTGAATTCAGGAGGTCTGGGTTTTGAAGCTTCGGGTTTAGGGGGTTCGGGGCTTAGCGTCTATAAGGTTGAGCACAACGTCCAGAGGGGTTCAGGAACAGGTTGAGAGATGTGTTAGTAGAAAGTAGGCATGCTTTCGGCCCTTCGGCATTCTGTGGGTCTGCAGAACATGGTTTAGGTCTTTGGCAGCGTGCCGGAGCCCTTGTTGAGACGCACAGCTTAGCTAACCGCAGGTCCTTCAAGTGGACAACTGATGTTGATAACGATTCCTGACATGTCAATCCATGCTTCAGGCGGCTTGCCGTAAAAAATACACTTCCGACAAATGCCTTTCAGGGGGCAGTGCCTGCATGACCATGGGCATTTGGTTTGTAATCACAAGAGTCGCTGCTCATTTCTTTGCATTCGCCGTGCACTGCCCCGAACCTTTCCAAAGCATAAAGATTACCTTACTGGTGCTGCAGGGAATAACGGAATATCGTCACTTTATAATATAGTCCCCATATAGTATATTCTCTCATTTTCTACTAACCCGCAACAAGTTGTCCCAGATCTCCAGCACCCAAGTGATGCTCCCGGGGGGCGGTGGCGGCGGTACCCGGAGTCGGGAACAGTGGCCGCCTGGCTTCAAAGATTATCAGCCACAAAATTCCCTAGGAATCGCAGGATGATTTAGGACACGGAGTTCAGGGTTTAGAATTTTGGGTTGTAATTTTGAGCTCAGGGGTTATGTTTGTTTCGAACTCGCCGGTCAGAATTTGGGTTTCAGGTTCAGGGTGTAAGGCCAAAGTTTAGGATTTAGCAGTTCCAGCCTCGGGTTTTTGGGTTTGGGTTCGCAGATTGTTGGATTAGGGTTCTGTTTGTTAGATTCCGGGCTGCTTTGGCAGGCTTGCCAGTGTGCTATATGGGATACATGGTGCTAACGGTGAGAAATGCATGGCTTCATGATTTTGCTGTCAATGCAGGTTAGAGGCTTCATCGAAACCAATGTGTTCGTGATATGCTGTTTACAGTCCCTTCACTATCTGGGTCTTTTACATCCTTGAGCCAAATACCATGAGCGCCCAACTTAAGCACTGCTCATCTATAGAGTTACTAAGCTCATTGTGATGTTTGTTTGACCACCATAAACCATGATCATATGATTATACAGGGAATCAAGTGTCACAATTCTGGCAACTATTGAGGCTTCTACCTTGTATGCGCATTATAAACTTATATATTGCTACACACACACACACACCCAGTTTCCCTTTTATCTTCCATGTTCTTTCCATAGGAGTTTTTATGACTGGTCCCTAAGCCCTAAAACTTGATAACCGATCTGGCCCCTGCATTCTCCAGAGACTTGAAACATCATCTGACAGAGGTATGGAGTTTGGGATTTCTCATGCATGGGGTCCCTCTTAAACCCTAAACCCTAAACCCTAAGGATTCGTTCTCAGCTCCTATCCGTGTGGTAGGTATACTGGCATGGCTGGTCTTTAGCACAGACCACAGCCGCAGCCTCAAACTTAAGTAATGGTTGGCAGTGTGTTCTTGGCTTAAACGGATCGCAGTTTCATTTCTAGAGCTATCGCAGGGGGTCGTTTGGCGTAAATTTCCATATATATATATATACCTAAGATCCGTGATTGGTGCTGGGTTCAGGTTTTAGGGGTACGCATGGAAATCTCCATGGCCACAAGAACCTTGCGATCGTATTGGGGACGTCACATTCTGCACCCTAAAGCCCACGCTTCAAACGGGTACTCCCCAAAACCAGGCTTCCACTCCTTGTACCACCTCAATGATGATCCTATCTATAAACCTTTGCTATAAGTTATAGGCAAGCCGTAGACGGGGATGGGACTCTGAAACCCAGAAGCGTCGTCAAGCTTCCCAATCCGCAGGTTCTCCAAAGCTGCAAACAGTTCCAGCAGCAGCACGACAAGTGTCGACCAATACGAGACGCCAGAGCAGACTCAGCAGGAGCCTCCAGCAGACATCAATGTAATAACGTCAGAGTATATTCCTTCTTTGTGACATAGCATGTTGTAAGAAGATAGAACCTCCTCTAGTTTAAGCACCATGCTGACACCCCTCGAATGGAAGTTTGTGGGCTTACGGTTCATGCTTCTGCTTTATGACAAAGGTCCTGCAAGTTTCTGGTTCCAGTTTTTCGTTTTGTGTATGTGAGATGAACATCATTCTTAGTTTGCCTTCTTCTTGTTCCTCCTAGGGCTTAATCAAGAGCTTCACCGTGTGTGTCAAGTTAAGCTCTGCGGGGATTACGGGGCAGAATCCTGTGTAGGGTTCAGGGTTTAGGGCGAAGGGTTGTGGAGATGGTTTCCTCTAGGTAAGGTACGGCATTCCGGAGCGATATTTACCTCTCCCAGAGTGATACCTCTGCTAGCTAGTTCCCTGACCTGGGCTTTGCATATGACCCCCGCATGTGTTCTTGGTAGAGGACTTCTTGCTAGGTTCTCGAATGGGCTCATTGGATGCTTTCGTGATTTCTGTGGCAGACGTACGTAGTTTAGTCGGGGTGGAGGAGGCAGTGGGGGATGTGCGTGAGCTTGGCGGCGTCGGTGGGGTGGCGTTCCCAGCAACACAGCATCAGCCGCAGGGTGCGATGTGGCACTCAAGAATCTCGCTGTTGCTCTCTTCGATGCTCAAGCTCAAGCTCAAGCAGAGGATTTTGGAGGTTCTCGAAGGCATTGTCCCCTTGCGGAACTTGCGATATAATGCGATGGAAAGGACTTGGGAGCTCAAAAGGGTTCCTGGCCAATTTATCTTGACTTCCGCTCCCTCATGTCTGAATAGTGTGCGGACATCACCCCAACTGTCAAGTTGACGGGTGTGTTGTACTACCCCTGCGTGTTATGACTCATGACACACATTATGGTCATCAATCCTGTCCGGTATCCCTACATATTCCTTCCTTCCCTGGGAATAGCCTCCGAAAAATGAGGTTGCTGTTGGGAATTCATTTTAAGTTACCATAATGATGAAGCCACATTATTTAGCAGATTTCCATACTAGAGTAGCTTAATCTAAGTTCCTTAGCTCCCTATACGACCCCTATTGAACCCAGTTTCCATCTGATTTTGACGTTCTTTTCTATTTGAGTCTCTGTTATGGTAGAAAGCCGGGACTGCGGGACAGACGGACGAGGACTAAGCCCTAAATATCCCTAAAATCGTTAGCTCAAGGCCTACCCCGCCAGATCCCCCCAAAATACTTCTAGATCATGCCCCAGTCCCCCTTTAAGTAGATAGAATATGGCTTTGGGTATATTATAATAAGATCCCCATATGCGCCATATTCTATCTACTTGAGGGGGACTATAGCTGTGAACTGCTAAGCAATAACGACAGTAATAGTAACAATGATAGTAACAGTAATAACAATAGCAATAGTAATCATATCATTACTCAGAATAATAGTAATAGCACTACTAATAGTCTATAGTATTGGTAATAATCCCTGAAGTCTTCAGGAGGCCAACCTCACGACCAGCTCTGTGGGAGTGGCCGCAGATGAGGCCCGCAGTGGCTCACTGCCAACCATTGGCCAGGCGGGAAATGGTGGGGGTGTTGGGTTTAGGGTTTAAGGGTTTAGGGTTTAGGGTTTAGGGATGGGGCAGCTTTCTGAGATGTATGCGTTTTCACAGAGGATTTTAGGGTGAAGGGTTTACCGCCCCGGCGCATATCCTGTACGATCCCCAAGCGCGACGTGTCCTGAAACAGTGGATGACCTGCTTTTTTACAATGCCAAAATGTTCATGTAGTCATCTCCCAGACATCCGAGACATCCAACCCACACTGGTAGGAGTTTTTCGAGATGCGCTATAGAGCCTGTAAGAGGGGACTCCCGCAGAAACCCCCAACGTTGAAAGCGGAACCCTATATACACCCTAAAACCCTGAACCTCGACCCTAAGCCCCAACGCCTGAACTCTAAACTCTGAACCCCAAACACCGCTCTATGAGTACTTCAGAGCTCTGAGAAGATTTGAAAGCCACTGGTTGGGGTGTCGCAGGGATCTCATAGGAGCAAAACACGATGATGATGCTGCTGCTGTTGATGATGATGATGATGGTTATTATGATGATGGTGATGATATGAGGCTAGTGATGAGTCTATCTGACTATGAACAGCAACGCAACAACGGTCGTGCTACTTGGTCCAAGTACATCTCTAGTTGAAAGCGTTGCTATAAGCTATTAATTTTAGGTCCCAGGTCCTTAATTTTAGGTCCCAGGTCCTTAATTTTAGGTCCCGAAACCTTAATTTTTAGGTCTCATGTCCTTAATTTCAGGTACCAAATCCTCATTTTTAGGTCCCAAATCCTTAATTTTTAGGTCCCAGCTCCTTAATTTAAGGCTAGGTCTTTAATTTTAGGTTCCAAATCCTTAATTTTAGGTCCCAGGTCCTTTAATTTTAGGTCCGAGGTCCTTAATTTTAGGTCCCAGGCCTTAATTTTAGGTCCCAAAACCTTAATTTTTAGGTCTCATGTCCTTAATTTCAGGTACCAAATCCTTATTTTTAGGTCCCAGGTCCTTAATTTTAGGTGCAAAATCCTTAATTTTTAGGTCCCAGGTCCTTAATTTGATAAGTACCCCCCCCAAGTGATGTTGCTACTAGTGGAAACTGTAGATGCCTGCTTGACTCCCCTTAAACCTTAGACCTTGCGGATTCAAGCTACCTCAAGAATACATTGTACCAGCATGATAATTAAGGCGCACAGAGGAAGCTGACACCAACCACTGGTGCCGCACCTGCCCTGGACGCAGGCCCACCAACCTAATCCTACTTATGCCCCGGGCTGTGGCTACCCATGAGCCCTCCACCCAAAAACCCCTCAACCCAAATTCGACGAGCCCCAATCCCTAGACCTTACCTACCTTCCCAAAAGAAACATGGAGCCTCCAAAAGGTTCCTCCACGTTAGCTTGGGGGAGGCTATGGAAAAATGACTTGATTGCGGCAAAGGTACTTAAAGCAAGTGACTATAATACGGAAGCCTTATTATTCATTATGTATCCACATTTCTAGTAAACCTTAACAGCAACCCAGATAGTTATAGTCCCCCTTAAGTAGATAGAATATGGCGTATATGGAAATCTTATTATAATATGCCCGAAGCCATATACCCCATCTTCTATACCCTATATAACTCATTATAGTAGTTTCCATTTTCTTTTCCATCATTCCCATATAACCGCAATGTAACCCTAATATCGCCCCATATTCTTCTACTAAAGGGGACTAAGCCCCTAAACCTGAAACCTTAAACCCTAAACCTTATATTCTATCTACTTAAGGGGGACTATAACCCTAAACCCCAAATCCTAAACCCTAAACCCGTAAACCCTAAGCCCCAAACCCTAAACCCCAAACCCTATGTTCTATCTACTAAAGGGGGACTATACCCATATTCTATACCCTATATATCCCATTAAAGTAGTTTCCATTGTCTTTTCCATTAAGGGGGACTATACCCATAACCCTGCAACAACCAGGCAAGGCTGAAGTTGGGAGGCGCTGTGTCGGGCGCCGAGAGCGAGGAGGACGCCCCCAGCCAGGCCACACCGCATCAAGGGTTTTGGGTTTAGGGTTTTAGGGTTATTAGGGTTTTGGGGTTTAGGGTTTGGGCTTTTAGGGTTGCTAGGGCTTTAGGGTTTAGGGTTTGGGGTTTTGGGGTTATTAGGGTTCAGGGTTTGGGGTTTTAGGGTTATTAGGGTCTTAGGGTTTAGGGTTTACGGGTTTAGGGTTTAGGTGTTTAGGGTTTAGAGTTTTTGGGCCGGGGCTTAAGATTCAGGGTTTGGGTTTAGGGTTGTGGCGGGTGCCTCAAGAATGGAAAGTGCTCAGTTCTTTGTGGTTTCAAGGGTGTCGGGACTTAGGATTCCAAAATGCTGGGGCTTCATTGTGGATCAAATGTTCACTGCCTTGGGGAGAGGGGGGAGGGGGGGCGGGGGGGGCGGGGGAGGGGGGGCGGGGGGGGCGGGGCAGGGGGGGGAGGGGGGGGGGGGAGGGGAGTCTTGGTTC
>CAJNIZ010031258.1:0-24068 GCA_905231905.1 Symbiodinium pilosum | reverse complement strand
TAAGGTCTGTATTGGGGTCCCCCTATTGATCGACGCCGGCATGTCTTTCACTGAGCCACTGAATCTGATGCTCTCATACGTGGGGCTTCCGAAAGAACAGACGCCACCCTTCAAGTTCTATGCCGCAGGGTTTTGGGTTATGGTTTAGGGTTTAGGGTGTTATCTTATTTTGCTTAGTAGTGGTAGTGGTAAAACCGCTTTCCTTCGGCCCTTCAAAAGGTTCAACGGAAAGAAAGTTCCTCAAGCTGGGTTTCAGAAACTGTTTTTAAGTCTTACCACCACCTTCTTCTTTCTGTGTTTCTGTGCCTGTTTGTTATTGTTATTCTCACTATTATTGCTAGTTGTTTTGTTGTCATTACTACTATTACTGCTCGTTCATTTTGCCCTGCCAAACAGGTACTGCCGCCAATTGGTGGCCTCAAGCGAGCTTTGGTCTGCAGTTTCCAATGTTTGTCCAAATCTAGCATGTTTCAAAGGGGGTCTTGCCACATGCGCCGACCTTCTTGGCAAACAAACCTTGAAGTCATGTAGGAGCGCGTATGATAAAGGGAGATGGTCATAGTTGCTTGCAGTACTTCCGGGCCCCAACTCCTCTCCGCGACCCCTTGGGATTGTGAGGCTATAGGGCAGTTTGCTTCATAGGGGGGCTGCGGTGCTGGCTGCGGCATCATGGGTTACTGGTCCATGGGGTTTCTCGGTTTAGCTTTGAGTTTTCGGCGTGGACGCGTCTGCAGCAAGTCGAGATTTGGAGTCCACACTGCCTCCTATGGCTCCTGTGCTTTTTCCAGATACATGTGGGTGGTTGTCAAAATTATGGTCCCTTTTTGGGTTCCTATTATAATACGGCACCTAATATTTAGGGTACCCAAAAAGGGGCCATAATTTTGACAATCATCCATGTAATGTATCGTGAAAAGGCAAAGTCAACCTCGATGCACCAGTCCTGAGCAGATCTAAGGCCGTCAAGTGCACCCCTATACACACACAAGATACAGCAGGAAACAGCAAGCAAGCCTGGGCCATAAACCCCTAGGAGGAAACGCTAAGCATAGAAGGCGTGAATCCTAAACTACCTGAAGCCATCAGGAACCACTGGAAGAGCCAATGTGAAGCCGCAGACCTTCAAGACCGCTGCGAATGCTGCTTTGTCCCCTTGCAGCAAAGGTTATCTTAATTTGACGCATGTTCTCTTGGGCATGAGGGTTGGCAAAGGACGGGACATGACCAAATGCAGCATGCCTTCAACAGTGGCTAACGGTGGAAACGGTAGCTGGTGCTTCCCTCGTAGCTTTGTAGTTGTCATGGTAGCCATCGTTTTCAACAAGTGACAAATCTTGGGCCTTGGGAAGCGCAGGGGCAAGGCTTGAGTTCAATGCGTCTAAAGTGTGGAAGGGTGTATCGTGATAGGCATCTGCATAGCTACGATGTCTTCATTCAAACGCCTTGTGCAATTAATCTCTGACCAATGATCAATCCAAAAACCCGAATCCAATGACTTGGCCCCCCTTATCGGGGCGCCGCTGGCACCCAAGTTTTCGTTCCGGGACAGCTGTGACGCCTGGCCCATTGACTAGAGATGTAGGGTATCCACAAGCCACAGACGGCTTCGCTTGGAATCATCTCCGAGTCGCCCATTTCCCAGACCCCCTAAAGGATCCAAAAAATGGAGCCCCCCTAAACCCTAAACCCATTACTACATTGGGGAAACTATGGGATTATTAGGGGGTTCCATTTTTTGGAATCCTTTAGGGGGTCTGGGTTTATAATCCCTGCAATTCTTAAGCAGTCCTTATAAGGTCTCCCTAGACTCCCATTACAAAAGTCTACACCATCCTGAGCCCCCTCTCCACCGCTAAGCAGCCCGAGGCAGTCGCATGGTTCGGGCAAAGGCCCTGGAGCAGCGTCGAAGACTAGCAGCTTGCTGAAGACTGCCTTCCCCCAACACTAGCAGGGTTTAGAGTTTAGGACTTAGGGTTTAGGGTCCCCAAAGGGGCCTATGAAGAATTCCGTCCTCCTCAATCTGAGTTCCCCATTTTTGGGGGGAGAGTAGGAATGGCTTAGGGGGGAGGATCTACTTGTTCAGGGTAGTTATAATCCAAGTGGGGGTTTCCCATAGTTAGGGATACTTTTTTGGTCTCCATAGTAAGGATTTTAGATGATTTTAGTATATTGGGGTGTATGTTGGTCCCCCTATTTTGGAAACTACCACTGGTACTTGTAACTTCTAGCCCAAACATAGCCTCTTTGAGGGACTTGGGGGGGTCTTGTCATGGGGTCATGAAGGCAGTTAGAATTGGGTTGAAAGAAGGGTGAACTTCCGAGTTTCCGAGTAGTGTTAGAAAGGGAAAGGTTTAGGTGACACAAGGGTAACGGGGAGGTCTACAACCCTAAACCTTAAATACGAGGTCTACCGGAGGCGCACCTGATGAAATACCCATCTAAAACTGGCTTTCGTGTCACTGTTAGCTATAACTATAACCCGACTAAATCTGTCTTTATGACCCAACCATCACATGCATTGTTTGCTTACTCCTCTTACATCATGTTAGGGCCGTTAGGGTTCGTTGTGGTTTGGAGAGGTGCGGACAGGGTGCTGGAGTCTGGAGATCAAGGTTGCAACTTCGTGGGTGTTGTTCTGAGAGAAAAGCCAGTCACAAAGTGTAGAATAGCCCATGTCCTTCAACTCAAACCTTGAAAACCAAAAGCCTCCATTCATACTTTCCGCCGCTCTTCAGCCCGCCATGGCCCAGCGAGTCAAGCACCCTTCACACCCTCCGGTTTGAAATACAAGCAAAACCGCAAACGCATGCCCTGGACCCCGAGCCCCAAAACCAGCGCCACCGGCCATACCCTACATGCACCTTGTTCCTAAACCCTCAAGGCCCAAGCCTCGAAACTCCCACGCTACGACCGCAATTAGGGTCCCCAAAGGAACGTGAGCGGAAGTCCCCCATACGCACAGTAAGACCTCATAGGTAGCTACTTCAAAGACAGCAGCTCCGGCCGGGGCCCCTCCAAGTCCTTCCTGGGGGTGAGTGTCGGGCGCTCAGCTAATCCCTCCTCCAAAATCATAAGACTCCTCCATACCAATAGAAACATTCCGCTGATTGTTATGTTTGGGATGTTTTGATAGGTGGTGCGGGGTTTCGCTGTGAGGGTAGAATATTGTCGATGCAGGAGACCTCTCATCAACGCGGATATCTCAACTAGATCGGGTTATGTAAGATCTCCAGGCTGCTGTGAGACGTTCAGGGTTTCTCCAGCCCAAGGCGCCCAAGGTATTACACGAGATTTTTCAGGGCCTACTCGAGGGTCTAGTGGGAATCCGATGTGTTTGGAGTATGGATTTCAAATTGAGATGTTCGAGGGGCTAAATTTGAGTTAGTCTAATTGGCTTCCAGGATTTTGTTGCAGTGGCTGGGAAGGAACGGTCCTAGCAGCAGCTGTGTGCTTTGGCCGCCCAAAAAAGAGGATGCTTCAAGATGCTTATGAGCATGGTCTTCATGCAGATGAGAGCGTTCCAGCATAGGGTTTTTCACTACCACTGCTTACTCTGGGCTAGTAGGGAACAAGGGAATACACTCCCCATACATAACCCTATATACTATATACCCCTGTTCCTTACTAACTCCCATGCAGCACTTTCATCCAAGGTGTCAGAGGTTTTATCTTACTGGTTCTTCGTGGGAAATAAGGAAACATGTAGTATTATTATGGGGATTATATTCCCCGAGAACCTGTAGACGGTGTCCCAAGCGGTGCATTTAGGTTTCCATTCAGGTACCGGCTTCATGTCACAAATGTCCCGGAATCTGGGAATAAAACGAAAACCCTAAACTCTGCATCCTAAACCCTGAACCTAAACCCTGAGCCCTAAACCCTGAACCCTGAGCCCTGAACTCGTGCGTGTTGGCAGTCGGGCGCGGCCCATGCCGACTCGATGTCCATCACTGCACAGGCCCTTCGATGGTTTCGATGTCTTGGGAGGATCTAGCTTATGGTTTAGAGTTTGTAAGCCTAGGCAGCTTACTAGGACTGCGCGTGCCCTTGATGTTTGGGACTTTCCTTTAACATGTGTCCCCAAAAAGTGGGACATTCAAAGGCCTGGGCTTGAACTTGGGGATCCTGGGGTTGGATATTAGTAGGCTAGGTTTTTGCGTCCATTAACTGGCCTAAGGCCTACGGGCTTATCTTCCTCTGCTGAAGTATGTTTGACGAGTGTTGAGATCGTGGGTCGGGGGATTCTGATGTCTGACTGGCTCTTGGAAGTCTCTCATGCTTCAGCAGCTTAAGGTTGGGAACTGCACCCCCCCCCCCCCGGCTCTGCAGCAGCTGTACAGTATTTACAAGAATATGAATAGATATAGCGCTTAATATGACACCGAATATAGACTGTTACAGAGTGAGGGCAGTACCCAAGCTTTAGGATTCAGGCTTCGGTGGGATTTGTCGAAAGCTGCTGATTCGCAGAGATCACATCTTCAGGCCCAGGAATGAAGAAGAGGTTTGGTGAGCAGATGCGTGTGTTCAGTTCATGCCTGAATGTCTCCGTACATAGTAGATGGTCTGACTCAGAATGCTACCATGATTCTCTTACCTTTCCAAGGCTTTACGATAGGGTTCTGTGGCAGATGTTGAAACTCGCCTTCGCGGCGGAGGCATCAAACCGGATCACTGATCTCATAATGGCAGGTTGATGGGCGGATACAGGCAAAATTAGAGTGGGGATAATGACAGGTAAGGCCATTTGTAAGTTTATCGTGGTGATTCTATCCACCGACGAGCGCCCACATTAAAGAACATGAGAACAACAGCAAGCGGCATGGCAGTCATGATGATTTCTGCGTTGATTATGATTGTACCACGGATAAAGCAGTGCGACGGATGGTTAGCAGCATATGAGCTGTCATAAACAAGTCCTTCCAAGAATCCAGAAGCCCATTCCTACTCGTAAGCACCTTGCATGAAACGCCAAACCCCAAACTCAAAAGCCTAACCCTAAACCTAGAAGCCTAGGACCTCTTGCAAATCCGCATAGAGTTTATTATTGCCACCTCCAAGCCAGCTGATCCCCCACCCGCTGAATAGTGAATAGAAAGCATAGTCTAATTATCAGTATTCCTCGTGGTCAGTGCTAGCGGGTGGGCGGGGCCACCGAAACTAAATCCTGTTTGAGCTGACCCTGCGATGTCTGAGGAGTCACAAGGATTTACGAGCCATTGCAGCTTCTGTAGAGTTTTATGTCAAGGGCCGCGGTCCCTCAAAGTAAGGCTTACGCTCTGAACCTGAGCCCTCAAGCCTGCCAAGACCCTCAAGCTGTAAGCTCTCAACGAAGCCTAAACGGCCTAAGTCTTCGAAGTCTGAACCCTAGAGCCGTAAACACACCAATATTAAAGGTTTGGAAGAATATTTCATATTAGGACGAATGTTAATTCATGATTAGGTGGCACGTTTTCTTGAACATAGTCCTACCCTTGTATATATAAGGATTTCTAGGCCCTTGAATTTGATATATATATATACATATATTTGTATGATATTAACGGTTAATAGTACGCGGGGGTAAAGCTCTCAATCCTAAACCTTCATCGTCTGAGCCCTAGAGCCCTAAACCCTAAATTCTAAACCCTAAGCCCTGACTCCTATCAGCAAATGGTACCCTAATTTGGGAAACCCAAATCCCCATAAACACCTATATGAACCAAGTTTCCATTTCATTTTCCATTTTCTTTTCCGTTTGATTCTCCATTATTGTGGGTAATATACCCCGAATTTTTGGGAAACCCCAATATCCTTTAAAGCTGCCAGGGATGGGCAGACCATGGCAGTGCTGGTCTGGCACGAGGCTTCAGTATGGGGATCTCATTATAACATACCCAAAGCCATATTCTATCTATTTAAGGGGCTATACTTGGAGGTTTAGGTTTTAGGGTTTGGGGGTTTGGGGTTTGGTGTTTGGGGTTTGCGGTTAGGGGTGTGGGTTTAGGGCTTAGGGTTCAGGGTTTAGGGGTCGAGGTTCGAGGTTTAGGGTGTGTAGGTCCTTTAGGTTTTCAGGGTTTAGCGTTTGCGGTGGGGTTCAGGGTTTGTCCACTATGTGGAGGCTCATGGGACTTAGCAACTGTTATGCATTTATAAGCCTACTCATAATTTGGAGTATCCTAGATATGTCCGAGTTCGGGGGATGATAAGTCGTGTTCTAAGTCCGATTATAAGTAGTTGCCAAGTCCCATAAACCTCCAAGTAATTTTCAGGCAATTACAGGAGGGGAGTTACCATGTAGGGACCTTATACAAGCCTCATGTGCCTCATAGTAATAGGAATAGAATGGTAGGAACGCTAAGCGGATGGTTTCAGAATTGAGTTTCTTGGTTTGTAGCGATTCGGGATGAGGGCTAGGGTTTAGTCTTAGTGCTTAAGTAACCTGAAGCCACAAAGTTTCAACACCCCCAACCCGCAGGTCGTAGATATTCACAGCAGTGTCGCAGTTTTGGGAAGTTTTCGTGTGGGAAGGGGGTTAAGCGCTAAGGGCCGCAGGTTTTGGGTTCTGAGCTTTGGGTTCAGGGTCTGGACCTTGGGTTTAGGATCTAAGGTTTCTGGCTTAGATTTCTGGATGAGTAGTTTTAAGCAAGTAACCTTAAACCTTTCAGGTCAACATAAAGCCAAATAGACCAAAGGATGAACCTGTTCAAAGCCCTGAGTTTACGATTTAGGACACCTGAGACTTGGGTGGTCTCCCGCTCCCACCCTTCTACACCATGCCAGGGGATGTGAGTAGAGCTCTTGTGGGAGTGGTACTGGAGTTAGCTACCTACTTGTTCTGGGCTTCGACCTGGTAATGCTGTCGCAGAAGCCTGAATGACGCCCTTTTCATGTCCTGTTTTTGGAACAGAGGCAAGGAGCAGCATAAGAATCAGATTAGGCATAACATGCATAGGAAGGACAACGATAACATGCGGACAACATAGCATAAGACCAAGAAGAACGCCGGTTGAATGAATGGTGTATTGAGGTTCTGTTATAGGGTCTTCAATCGCTTATGGTTTCCTGGTACTTGGAACACCATTTGACAGTGGCTGACTAGAACGGGCATTAGCAAGATTTTGCACCCTTGTTGTTGAATAGAGAATGTTTTTGCCTTGATTTCAACGTCCAACCCCTTATTTCCATCCTAGCGTCCTCCTAAACTTTAACTTCAAAGCTGAGCCCCAAACCCTCAGTTTCTCCGCAGCTAGGAGCAAGGTCGGGGTCGCAGGTCGGCAACTCAGACCTTGCGGAAGCGCGGCCTTTCAAAGGCTTTCAGGGCACTGGATTCGGGTATTGCAGCTCTGCTTTGGCAACCACGTCTCAAAGCGCTCCATTTCTGAGAGTTGCAAGAATCTCGGGGGCCTCTCTTCTTGGGATCCTTTAGGACGCATGTGCTGAAAGTGGCTGCAGATCCGCGTTGCTGTAGCTTCGTGCACTGCTTCGACATTTTTCTATTCCTGGCAGAAGCAGGTTGGGGAATTGTTTGCTTGCGGGGCTCATTCTGAGGGCGTTCGCGGAAGATGCAATACTTGCAGCTGCGGACCCCTGACTTTTTGTGGGTGCTCACCATTCAAAGCCATCAGCCCAAGCCACAAACCATGCCTCAAAACTACGGAATTCCCAGCTCTCCCCCCATTAGACGACTATCCAGAAGGCGGAGGCTCTGTAGGGAAGCTTTCTGTTCCTGACCGTTGCTGGAAATGATGTCGTGTGCCTTCAAAGTCCAATATGGGAGTCCCCAACACCTCAACAGATGCCCATACATGATCCTTTATCATTACCCCCCCCGAAAGCCTTTGTAATCCACATTTCCAGAGGGCGCCACGCCACATGTTGCAAGCTGGAAATCGACTTGCCGCCTCGCTGTTTTTGGGTGCCTAAGCCCTACGTTCTGCCTTAGGCGCGAACCCTGGCGTAAATCTGGGGCCCTCGAATCTTAGCCCGGCAAGGGACCACTGTTCTCAGTGTCCTATCCAGGTTGCGAGCATGGGATCCACTTGGGCTCCGCAGAGGCTTTTGTTGAAGAATGTATATGAAACGCTCAAGGGATGTCAAGGGTTTAGGGTTTAGGGTTGGTTCAAGGTTTTAGGTTGAGCGTTCTGGTCGGTAGGGTTTAGCATTCGCGGTCGGTTTAGGGTCTAGGGGTTTATCTGGGTATTTTTGCGAAGAGTGGCTTTCAAGTGATATTGGGTGTGCAACTATGGGAGTATGGGGGTCCTTCCTAGGCATATGCACAGGGAGTCTTTTGTGAAGCTCCTATAGGGTATCGAGACAGCGACATCCTGAAACAGTTGGAATTGTCTGTAAGATTACAGGGCCCCCCTCCTTAATATTCTACACGTGGACCCTCCAAGAACATTTAGTTGTCGTTACAGGACTGCCGCTGGTGAGTGCTTTGGCCTGAATGGAAGGTAGCACCCTAAGCCCTAAGCCATAAACCGTGCGTAGAGTCTATCTTTGCGGGGCATCCTACATGCACATACTTTACAGACAGCTTGTGGAAGCTGGGCAATCTATTTAAACATGAATCAGACGATAGCATATGCCTTTCGGGGAATGTCCCTGACTACTGCGGGTTTGTTACTATTCAGAAGCTTCAAGTGGAATATCCCTATCTATCTGTCTATCTATTTGCTTGCACTCTTTTGCTCCCCAGGCGACTCTCATAGTTTGGTGCGGTTGAAGGCACATCGCCCAAGCCGAATGAATGCTGAGCCCCTGAAGCCAAAACCGGAAACATCCGTAGAAAATCGGCTTTCAATCCCAAGACCCTGAAGCCCAAGCAGATGCTTTTATCCGGAAACTGAAGCCCTATGAGACCCCCCAGCCCTAAGCGGGTTTAGGGTTTAGAGTTTGGGGTTTAGGGCTCACTTTTCATTTTTAATTCAGGTTCGAATTCTTTGCCTTTAATAACGGCTTACGGGGGCGTGTAACGGGTATATATGGGAGTTAGAGCGCGTGCAGTAGGATTCCAATACTGATCAGTATAGAACGCTTATATAACCGCGCTTTCCATTTCATTTTCCGTTTGCTTCTCCATGTGATTTTCCTTCATTTGGGTACTATTCCCATGTATGCCTACGTAAGCCCCTTATGTATACACACAGAAGTCTTCAGTACATTTTCCGTTTGCTTTTCCATCTAATTCTCCATACACTTTGGACTTGCCGATGAAATTCTCATCCCGAAACCCTAAGACCCAAACCCTTAACCCTAAACCTTTAACCCTAAACCCAAGCCTCCAAACCTGAACCCCAAACCCTAAGAGTCTTGGCAGGCGGCGGTGACGCTTTGCAGAGAGGCCAAAATTCAAAGAGTGTCCTGGGCCGCTCGACATTGCCCAAGGTTGGGTTCTTATGGGTTTAGGGTTTAGGGTCTAGATATTTTTCTGTATGGGGGTGGGACTTCTAAAGGGGTTATGGGGGTTATTTGGGAGGTATTTAGGGATCATATGGAGGGTTATAAAGGGTGTGTATGGGAGTTATGTAGGGTTCATATTGGGATTTATAAGGTCTATGAAGGGTTTCGGGTCCGGCACTTTACGCAGTGTGGTTTTAGGTTATGGTTGATCTGTGTTTAGGGTTTAGGGTTTAGTTTTGTGTGTGGGTCTGCTTCCCCATGTTTTTTCGTCAAGTTGACTGCACCTACGGCCAAGGAAAAGTGCTCCAAGCCAGGTAGCCTTGGCGACAAGTCATAGGGTCCAACACTGCCCCCACCCTAGCCCAGATAAGGCGTGGTTCAGTGACATTTTTGAGCACATAGATGGGGCATAGGCTGGGGGTAGTATAGGCCCCATGAAACTGAGATCAGGGGGGTAGCGAACATGTGACCTTGGTTTTGAGACAAGATCCTGTGTTATCTTGCAGCCTAAAGGTGGAACCGATTCTAGGGATGAAAGACCCTGGCGTTGTCACGTGCCCATTGCAGGTCCTGTTGGGTGGCAATTGTCCTGGACTTTTCAACTATCTGCCCCAAGCCTTATACCCATAGCCCAAAACCGTCCTGGCTCAGATCAGGTCCGTGCAGGCATGACGATGGGCCGTGTCACCTTTCCAAATTCGTTAAAGAGATCGCTGCTGTTCCTGGAGTGCAGACCTCTGTAGAAATCATGAAGCTGTGGAGTTTGACTTTGAGCTATAGGATAGAGCCTCATTTGCAGAGGGCATGCTTTTGGTTCCAGATGTTATCATACACTGGAGTCCATACTCCAATCTCTTTGCGTCAGAGTTCTGAAGCCTTAAGGGGCCCTCAGCATGGAAGCTCAGTAGCAACAGTGTACGGATCCCATAGAAAGGACCATATTCGCGCAATACCCTGGCCAGCTTTCGGACCGCAAGCCCCGGACCTCAAAGCTCAGCGCTAAACCTCCCAAAAAGAGGTTCTGTCAGTACGCGTTTCGCGCACAGCCAGACGACTTGCGAGTCGGGAGTTTCCAATTCGGTACATGCGCATGGATCAAGCGCGGCACAATTATTAAAGCTTCCTGAAGGAAGGAGCTTGCAAAATCGTCAACAAGGGGTGGTGGGGCAGTCTACCTAAACAAGGATGGAGTGAGTGAGGAGTTGGGCCAATTAGGGCCTTTTCCAGTTGCTGTTAGTAAGTACTTGACTCTAGAGGGAGAATGCAGACCTCCACGCAAGCATGATACCAGGGAGAACAGAGCTGCATATGAGCCATGGTTAAAACCAGTGTATGCAGCGAAAAACGAGGCTTCGCTTACATCTCCACTGAGGCTTGATGATTTGCATGAGCTGTATGTCATTCAGTATGGCAGATTGTTTTTGTGCCATAGGCACCGAAAAATGCATCGATACACATTCGGGCCCGGGACATCCCCATTCCTGATTTTCAGAGCAACCTTTAGCCATGCCATACGAAATACTTTGGATGTCTTGTAGAATCCCTGATCTATGGTAGAAAATAGCATACTATATTATGCTATATTATACTATAGTATACACCCTGGGGGCCAGGTGTAAGCCTTCCAGCCTGGCGCATCTAAACCTGGGTCACTCCTGCATCTACTGTTCAAGTTTTGGTATACTGAAATCCCAAGAGGAATGGTTTTCAAGTTTTACGAAAACCCAAAGGCCATGTTTTTTCAGCTTTTACGCTACTTAAACCGGCAAAGGGACAGTTTCAAGTTTCATCATACTAAACCTCCAAGCGGCATACACGACTATTTGTATGGACTACTCCAATAATCAAGAAAAAGAAGCCTGCTAACTCTGAATTACACATTCCAACAGAGGCCTCAGGCTCTGCTTGACAAAGAAAACCCAAGCAAAGAGATACTTGGGGTCTAGGGCTTAGGGTCTGCAGGTGAACCGGTAGTTTTAGTTCAGTTGTAGGCACCTCAAACGAGGCTATAGCATTTGCAAGAGGCTGTGGGTAGTTACTCTATTGGTAGAATTACGCGCGAACCTCCAGGTACCTCTTTCTTCACCTCCAATCCCAACTCTCTCATGGCTTTGGATTATTGTTCATACCAAGCTGCGACGAATGCTCACATGAATGGTTGTTGCCTAAGACAGGACAAACGCCTTTCAAAGTCCTCTCATTTGAGCCATTGTCTAAACTCCTAGTATCCCCCTTAATAAGCATAATAGTAGTTCCCTATATAATCCCCTATATAACCCCCCATTAAGGAGTTTAGAATGTAGCTCATGTGGCAAGGGAATCATTCGACTATACCATTCTTGAACAGAGTGTGCCTTCCTGTGGAAAGAAGGGCCCCGCGGCGTATCAGCAAGGTATTAATATGGAACTTGAATGCTATTCTAGGACCCCGAGAAGGAGCCAGATTGTCAAGACAGCCACACCTAGAACTCTTTAGCTCGGAAGACTGTGGAAACTTGGAAACTCTCAGGTTATTACAGGTCTGCCAAGCAGACTCAATGTCTCAATTCCGGCAGCTATCGCCCTTGTTGCGATATAATTGGGCCCCCCCAGTCAAACCCTGTGGGAGCATAATCTGTCCAAAAGGGGATCCAAGGGGCCCTCCCTTTACTTTCAGCCAGGTGCCTAACATTCCGCAGCAAGCTATTGCCAGGCGTGAAACTCCGACTGAAGGTGCCCCGACCCCTGGAGGCCCTAAACAAAGGGGGCCCAGAGCTAAAACTGAGCGACAGCCACCAGCTCTGCAATCTTTGTGTCTAAGGTTAGAAGTATGGGCCCTTAGACTCTTTAGGGGGATTCTAGGTCAAGGGCGCGCACTACGGGCCCATGGTTTCAACAAAGACTGTTCTCAGTCGGTTATGTGGGCTAAAGTCTAAACTCCTTAAAGGGGGTTCTGTAAACGGGGGGGCCCCAACATGGACCCCAATGTACTATAAAAGGCTACCCCTAATTCGGGAAACCCAAATCCCCATAAACACCTGTATACCCCAGTTTTCATTTCATTCTCCACGTTCTTTTCCATTTGATTCTCCACTATTGTGAGTAATATATCAGTAATTTTGTGAAACCCCTAAACCCTACATAACCCTATATAACCCCTATATAACCCCTATAGAACCCATATAGAACCCCTATATAACCCCTATATAACCCCTATAACCCTCATATAGTTTTACAGCTGACAGGCACAAAGAGCTGAGATCAGCGAGCTGTGGCTTTGTGTATACCGTACCCCCCCGGTCTTCACTGCCTTGGCTCCCTGCACCTATGAGGTCTTAGCCTTATCAGGTTTAGGGTTTTTAGGGTTGAGGGTTTAGGGTTGAGGGTTTGGGGTTTAGGCTTTGGGGTTGAGGGTTTAGGGTTTGGGCTTTAGGCTTTAGGTTTTAGGGTATCATGTATGCAGGGGGTTTGGCAGCCCCAAGCCCTTTCGCAAGGACCCGAAGCCCAAAAGCGTGTAGAGTCAGATGATGATCAGAGGGCCCCTGTTCCAAGGTTCTGTGGTTTGCGATTGCCGAAATGCCCTTATTAAACATTGCTGGGGCGGATATGAAAAACCAAGCGCGCTACATACAATCATACGGCATACGCTCTTAGGACTTTGTGTGAATATCGCTCCTAAACCAATCCAAGTATGAGAGGCATGTTAACTCACAAGGCCTTAAGGCCGACCATGAGCATCGCATCTTTAACAGTTTGTGGTGGTTTCCCAAAATTAGGGGTACCTTTGTAGGGCTCCCTATAATAAGGATTATAGTATATTGGGGTCTATATTGGGGTCCCCCTATTTAGGGAAACTACCTTGTCACCTCACCATGATATTAGGGTTGGGTCTGCGCGGCAGTCATCTGGGTCTTTGCTCGCGAAGGTTCCAGGGTTTCTCCCGCACGGTTATTGAACAAGCTCAGGTATCATAGGGAGTAGATTAGTTCCTGGATGGAGGTTCAAATTGCCCAGAGACATGTAGCCAGCTTGTGGGGTGGTTTCACGGCCCCACACAAAACTGCCATTGTCTTCAAGAATATTTGGTACAACCCGGAGGCAGGGAAACTGTCAGCTGTGGACACTGTGGGCAGATGTCGTGTTGTGTCCACGCTTTGTGTAGCTGCCGCAAAGCGCTTGAGTGGTGTTGCGTGTCACACATGGAAAAAAGAAGACTCCACAGGCTTTTGTCCTACGATCCCACTTTGAGGATGACCTTCTTAGATTCGAGCATTTCCTCACCTACCAAGTACTACTTTGAGGCATCCTGCAGCTAGCAAAGGGTATAGTATAGCCGAACGTTTTGCAAGACCATCGCACTCGCTCCTAGATTCTGTAGCTCCCCAATCACTTCCCCAATCACTTCATTTCTCTAAATGCTGGAGCCATGTTCGAGGAGGATAGCGAAGTAGTGTCCAAGCTACCTGAAAACTCAGCAACCCTGAAAAAAAATTAGGCTCTTAGCAGTTCACGAGACATCCAGCTGGGACTGCCGATAACAGACAGGCTACACAAGTTTACGCGTTTCTGTATGGGCTAGAGGTGCTAGTAGTGGCCAAGTTCTTAGCAACCACATCCAGTGCCCTACCTGGTGGCGTAAATCTTCCTTCCAAATTAGAGAACAAATTTGGAGTGCAGGGTGGTCCTCCGCTCTCCAGAAATTTGGGTCTGAAACTTGAGCCCTAGATCCTTAGGCTTGACACCTAGCCCCAAACTTAGATGGTTGTTAGTATGGAGGAGTGGATGCCTCTGTAGTAGCCCATTCACATGATAGTTTCCATATTCTTTTCTGTCCTCACATTCCCCAACCTCCAGCAAGTACGCCCTGAATTGCATATATCCCTACAAGCCCTAGTTTACAATTGTTTTCCCGCTTGATTGTCGATTGTTGGGATGATCTTCCTAAACGTATAGATCCCCACATAAACCCTATACCATCCCCGGATAAGCCTTTCATGTTCCCCATATGAAGCGATATACCCCCACACATAAACGCGAGATGATCCTCATGTAAACCTCACATAATCCCAAAACTCTAAACCCTAAACCCTAAACCCTAAGCCCTAAGCCCTAAACCCTAAACCCTGAACCCTAAGCCCTAAACCCTAAACCCTAAACCCTAAACCCTAAACCCTAAGCCTCAACCCCTGAGCGGCCAGGATGCTCCGGGCCGCACGACCAGGCGCCCGCGTGGTGACCCTCTCGCAGCCGATGAGAGAATTCAACGGCCTCCGCCTCATTTGGCACATTCCATATACGGGGCTGTATATGGGGTTATACAAGGATATACGGAGAGATATCAGGTTGTTACCCCAGTAACGGAGAATAACATGAAACAGAAAAAAGGAAATTTGAATAGAAACTGAGGGCTCAGAAGCATATATGGGGATGTATGTATATATATATATGTATATATATATATATGACGTAGCGTTCAAGCTTCAGCGAAATGGATGGTTATCAACCTTGTCACTGGTTAGTAGGGAACGAAGGAATGGCCAAGAAAGCAATAACCTCTGTAGCATCGAGAGCTTCAAGTCTTTGATAATAGTAATCGTAATAATAATAGTAGTAATAGTAATAGTAATAGTAATAATAGTAATAGTAATAGTATTAATATTAAGAAAAGTCTTTGAGGAAATATGTATTCATCCCTCCCCTCATAATAAAACCCCCCGAATATTAAACAATAAACTCAGAGGCCTGAATATCCTGAAGAGCATTTTCAAAGGGGAAGACTACTTTTAAAAGGGGCCACGTAATAATGAATTTGGGGGGCGGGTTCTGAGGGCATTAAGGGAGCAGAATAAGGAATCCAAGAAAATTAGGGATCCCCTTGATTTCCTGGGCTTCGGCTGTTTTAGTATAGTTCATGTTAGATCTAAATGTGATGTTAATTAGCTTTATTGCGGCTTCATCGTATTGATTTTGGTTGTACTTGGATTTCAGTTCATGTTAATTAGATCTCATATGGTTTTAAATGAAATTTAATCAGATTGCAACCGACCTTCACTGGATTTTCATTAGACTTCATTTGATTTTTAATTTGATTCTTAATTTGATTTCAGTTGATTTTAGATCGATTGCCCCGGTTTTTCATTAGATTCAAGAAACTTTGACTAGATTTACGTAATCTGAACTAGATGTTACTTAAATAGCAGTTGGATTTGAATTGGTTTCAATGAATTTTAGATGTTGATTTCACCTGATTTTAGATGGTTGCACTGCGGTTTCAATTGATTTTATTCAAGGAATTTTAAAGGGGCTTTGAGAGGCAGGCAGCCCTACCTGATGCTTTCAAAAAAATTGTCACCCCTTACACTAAAAATTGGGGTCCGGAATATCTAATATCACCCGGGGGGGAGGGACGTTGCACAAATCTTAGGGAGCAGAGAAGAGTTGCGCAACATACCGATCGCCAAGCCAACATGGCTGTAAGGCAGGTTCCCGTTTTGGATAGAACCACCCATTAGGGAGTTTCCTAGACCTTTAGGAAACCCTCATTAAACCCTAAATCCCTAAACCTCCGTAACCCTTAACCCTAAACCCTAAACCGCAGCACAAATCTCACAAAGGGCTGGCTGGCTGCGGTCCACATGAACCCATAGTCTAAACTCCTTAAAGGGGGGCTATATAGGGGATGATATAGGGGACTACTATAGGGGTTATCAAGGGGGATACTAGGAGTTTAGACTATAGCTCACATGAACCCAGTCCCCCTAATAATCTTCCAGTCTCCTAATAACTCAATATAGTAATGATACGAAATATTCCCAATACACTTGTATTATGAAGGGAATACTCAACATGAGGCGAGGCTTCAAAACGAAAGAGACGCAGAGCAGGGCTGAAACGATTAATCATTTCCCAAATAATAGAGCCCCTTGCTGCTCAATGATACGTATGGTAGTTTCCCGAAATAGGGGGACCTTAATATAGACGCCAAAAATACTATAGTCCTTATTATGGGGACCGCCAAAATGGTACCCCCAATTTTGGGAAACCCCTATATTCCCATTTTGGTATACTGCAAAAGTTTGGGAACATGTATTATTCGGGGCTGTATTGTTAGGGGCGGGATTTGGCGTCAATGCGACGTTGGCTGGATTGCGGTTGCAGGATGACAGCATTGAATTTCAATTCCCATCATATTTACATGGCTTACTAGTACGTACCAGGTTGTATTTTTTTAGTCGCCGGATTTAGTTCCTCAGCCGCAGCCCAAGTGCAGTGGTCATGTGTGTTAGCAGACTTGTACATGGATTGTGGATGTCTGTCGAGACCCTTCCCGTGAAGAATGTGGATTTACGCAGTCATGGAACATGAGCAGCATGTTGGCTGTAAGAAGGCTTGTCTTTGAAAGTCAGAGTTGGTTGCAGGGGATTGGGCAAGCCTCAATACAGACAGGTATGGTACCCCTTAAGTAGATAGAATCTGGGGATCTCATTATAATATATCCGAAAGCCATATTCTAACCACTTAAGCGGGAATATATTATCCCATGAAACCCCATGAAGTCAAAAATAGAAGTAGAGCCTGAGGCGAAGGTGGCACACAAACGTTGGTGCGACATCATCTGCACTTCTGTCGGCTCGGGTGTTGGTGGATTGCATAGATTCGGTCATGTTAGATTCCGTCCGTCCTCGTCATTTGGGCCTTGCGCCGAAGGTGTTTCTGGATGACCCCAGAATCAATATTTGTCATGAGGTCTGCACTTACTTGATGGTGGTTTTGTTCGGCCTGTATATGGTGTGGCACTGCCATCCGACTGTGAATGCTGAATCTCACACAGGCTTTGTTAGCATTGACTTTCATCCCGGAGCTTTTGACGTCGATAGCCACGCGAAGACAAGCAAAAAAAGCCCGATGGATTATGCTTACTGCCAAAGACCAAGCTTATACAGTTGCGGGGCGGCGGAAATGGATTTGAACGTTCCGGTCACAGGCTGCGTCAACTTCACATCCTGCACATTTCGTCAAGAAAATCCGCGACCCTGAGGGAGATGGTTTTTCCTGCCAACAGCATGGTTCACCAAAACCGAAATCGTCCAGCCGTTTTCTGGAGACTCAAGGTGCTCTGATCTTTCTGGCTGTGCATCTTCAGAGGAGGGGCCAAAATTGTTCATCCCTGGGGTGGGGGAAAGTGATACTGGATTCGTTGAGTTCAAGATCATGCCTCAGCTTGAACACCACCAGTGGAAGGATGTGAATGCTCCTCTCTGTCAATTTTCCGATGGCGATGAATTCGATGACAAAGCAAGGAAGACTGCGGGGGCGATGCACTGCAAGGCAACTCTTCACGTAGCTGCTGGCGAGCCCAAACAGATCCAGCTAAATCGAGCGAATGGCATCAACGTAAAGGGGTGGGGGAACATACAGCTGAGCATCTCGGCGCTGCTGGACAAGATCAATGTTGCGCAGTTTGAGGATTTCAGTCAGTACGAGAGCTACAGCAATCATGCACATGAAATGGGCCTGTTGCAAGACGAGATTGCTGCCTTAAACACAAGCCTGCAGAACACTCAGCAAAGCACTTTCACCCATCTGATGAATGAGTTGGCCAAGCAACCGTACCAGTCTCAAACGGAGCTCAACCTGAGACTTGGTTGAAATTTACTGTCACCATATGAGCGACGGCTTTTGTTATCGTGTAGGAGCCAAGAGCAGGCAGAGATAAAATTCGGGCACATGAGCAAAAACCTAGTAAAGCGATAGGGCCCACCCAAAAGCAATACCCCCGAAATAGATGACAGCAGTGTCCAAACACACTGTAAAGCGATAGGCCCTCCCCAAAGCGAATTTTTTCTTAGCTGTTTACTAATAATTTAGGTAGCTGCTCATATAGCTGTCTCTCTATGGCTTAGCCTTTTGACGATTTTTTATCAACGTAGCAAAGAGTAGCAAAGAGCCAACCAGGAGACGGGAGCCTGAGCAGGAGGAGAGGCTTGCAAAGCTCAAGCAGAAGCTCGCTAATGCGAGCAGGCAAAGAACTTATTTGAACTCACCTTATAAGATTCTCCCTTCCGGTGCCAGCTTCTCGGAAGTGCCCTTCGACAGCCCAACCTGGCCCTTCAACTTCACGCTGATGGATCCAGGGCATCAGACTCAGTCAGATCCCAACATGTGCTCGCCTCGCAGCCGAGGAGGCAAGTTTGTCGTCGCAATACGTACGGTCCCTCGCAATCCTGCAAAACTCGAATTCGAAAGATATTTCGAGTACCTCCAAACATGGATGAAGTGCTGGCTTGGCCGGATTGTCCTTGATACAAACCTCCATTATCATTGTTTCGAAGTTCGCATTGACATCAAATATTACCGAGAGTTCGTCCTCAAAGACAAGGACCACCCAAAGCTTCATGAGAATGGCACATTAACCCGAGTTTCGAATGCAAGCCCAGGGATCGCAGTTGTGTTCAGAGGTGAGAAGGACTCCGTCAGGAAGTTTCACTCCAGAGCTTTCATCTATGCGATTGTATCAGCCTTTGTGGTCTTCCAGATTCCAACGTACTGGTGCAAGTTCCTGGCAGAGTACTTTGGCCCAGCTCGGCATATTTACAAAACGGCCTTCAACCGGAAGTTCTTGCTCAACCATGAGATTGTTTCTTGGATGGTGCGCTGTGAGACTGCGCTCTCAACCTTTGATAAATGCGTGAGCAGTTTGCAAAAAGGTGCAGTCAATCCTGGGCTTCATGCTGCAGACATGGTGCGAGGTCTTTCAGAAGTCCTGCCCGAAGCGGAGCAGCTGGCAGCGGCTCAGGAAATTGCTCGCTTCTTTGAAGCCCATGCCAAGCACTACAGTGCAGAACAGGGCCTGGAAGTTCACGAAGGCAGCATCAGCAGAGAGGCCTTCATTAGATTGTTCGAAGAGTCTGAGGTGGTCACAACAGCCAATTTAGTTCGATGGCACCAGGCTCGCGGTCACAAAGGTAACAGCATGTTGGAGGATATGCTCCATCAATTTGAGGACGTGAAACCCACGATCCCCAAGTTGACTGGTGCCTGTTCAGAGCCGGGGACTCCCAGAAGCTCATCAGCATCGAGCTTGATTGACAGCGTGGACCAAAGCTCAGCATCCGGTTCTGCCGTCTCTCGAAGTTTTGCAAGGCCACGGACATCATCACGGTCAACACGAGACTTGGCACGTCTTCCATAATGTGGTGCGAGGCCAAAGTGCCAGTCCCCATTGTGAGATCATGCTATAGGGGCCATTTGATGAAAACAGGTTTTCGGTGTATGCTGCATGACGGCTATATACAGACGCAAGGGGAGAATTTTGTTTTCTTATTTCGGCTCCTGTAGTGCTTCTGCGCGCGAATGTGGCGAAAGCCTGTGTGACGAATTTCTCTGAATAAGAACGCAATGCCCATGTCACGAATTTCGGTGTACAATGATGCACGGCTTCAAAAGGACTGGACACTTTGAGTCATGAAACGGGTGGTTTCCGAAAATCAGTGTCCCCCTCTTCATAAACTTTATACCCTCGAAGATGTCTTGATGCAGACTATACGGACCTCAAAACAGACCGCGGATTTTCGGAAACCTACAAGTTAATGCCAGCCGAAGCCCACCTTCGCAAGCTCTTTGAGTTTTGGCTTTTCAGCAAATCTGAACTGCAGCTCTTTGAGTCGGAGCTTCGTCTTTACCAGGTATATCTCACAAACGTTGCCTACGTCCGTGAAAGCGCAGAGTTCCCTGATTCAGGGGACCACTCCAGAATCCCCATCCCTCAGCCTCAGAGCCAAGCAGAGCCTTCGAGGTTGGAGTTTGCTCTTTGAAGCCCTCTACCGCATGACCTGGGGCAACTGCACAGCCTTCGTCTACCAGACGCTCTGCTGATGATAGATTCTCTCACGTTTGCCAATCTGCTTCCGGGGTTCTGATAAAGGCTTCAGTATCTCACCAGGATCCAAATTTTGAGACGTAGACCTGCGGTTCGGTTCATGGAGCGAATAGTTTTTTTCTGACTACGGTTTCCAATCGGCTTTACTTCTGTGAGTTCCTTGCATGGTGCCTGTTGAACTTAGCCAATTCCTGCCCAAGCTGGTTTCTAGGTTTCTACTGGCCTAAGTTTTTCTCGCAATTGTACCTACTTTAATGCATTTTGGAGGCACACCCCCCTGCAGACGGATTTGAAACAGAGATCATCGCCTATTTCTAATACTTATTACACGCCCACCAATGTCAATCATTCCTTGTAGTAGCCCACATATGTCTTGTACTGAGGGGTGGGGGGTGTTCGCTGCCAGGGGAGCTGATCACACTTGTATCCTCATATGATGTCCGGCGCACCGCAGATGCCGCGGTGAGGCATCGACAGTAGGCAGTGTCCAGGGCTGAAACCCTCAAATGTAAACCTCGTGTTTAGAAGAAGTGCGAAGTTGGCTTAATCATGTCTTTCCTAAAGCCCAAGCCCATGACCTTACATTGAACCCGACTTTACAAGATTCTACAAGGGGTCTCCGTATCTGTGAGAGCTGCAGGACTTAGAAACGTATGTCATCTGCGTATAGGCATGTTTCTATTCCCATGCATTTTTGAGACCATGCCTTGTAGATGCAGTGACGCTATGTTAAACAGATGGCTTGCATGCGCTGAGGAAATCGGCCACCTCAACCGGCGCGACAGCGTAGGCTGGAAATCCCTTTTGGACTGTACGTGTACGCTTCAGTGTTTCCTATGACAGGGACTAGAGTACCTTGGAAGCCAAGGTACCCCCAATAACGGGCTACTGGGCGCTGAACACCTGGGAACAGCTGCTCAATATTGGGGTCTTTTGACGTTCAACGCAAGCATTTGTCACGTGCAGTCTAAGGCTTCAGTTTCTTACCACAATGCTTTTGGGTTTTTGGGTGTCTGGAAGCTCCTAGCGAAAGCCAAGTATATGAGTACTATTACTACTTTATTACCACTATTTGTATTATTATTAGGGTTTAGGGTTCAGGGCAAGCCAAGTTGAAGCTGAACCTTGGCTTCCCGGAACACTCCCACCCGTAGTAGATGAAGGATATGGGACATGGGTTATATTGGGATAATGGAAAAGAAAATGGAAACTACTATAGTAGGTTATATAGGGGTTATGTAGGATTTGCTATAGGGTCATATGGGTGGTTGTCAAAATTATGGTCCCCTTTTTGGGTATCCCAAATATTAGGTGCTGTGTTATACTAGGGGTCAAAAAAGGAGACCATAATTTTGACAACCACCCTTTTAAGGATAATGGAAAAGAAAATGGAAACTACTATAGTATACTGGGGTTATATTGGTATAATTGAAAATAAAATGGAAACTACTATAGTATATTGGGGTTATATTGGGAATAATGGAAAAGAAAATGGAGACTACCATATTTGGCACCACCCTAAGTCCCCCTAAAGTCCTAAAATCCTACGAGTGCAAGACTTCCTCCTATGAACAATAGCATGTTTTATGTGCTGCCACACGAAGTACCAAGCGGCATGCTTGTTCTTGGGAGTGTCGAAGGTGTTTGCGATTGTGTATGCAGAGTCTTTGCACACAAATCTGCACCATGATATGGCGCAGTACAAGGAAGGGTCTCTAGCCTAAGATTGTGTCCTGGCCTGTGCTTTCTGTTGTTCTGGTCAGTTTATGCAGGTTTCGACACACTCACCGCATATAGCCCTACAGGAAATGCAGTGATGCGCACCTTTCAATCTGACTTGGAAGCTCTGTACAGAAAATGCCTTCTCGGCGCATGTGGAAACCGTCCATTGTCTGGGAAAACACGTAGTCCATCACGTCCTCTCAGATCTGATGTTATCCTCAGAACCCGTATACCCCCAAGTATTCATACTTAGCCCATGGAACACTACACAAACCCGACCAATGTCCTGCACTTCTACGTTGACGCCCTGGCATTGTATGGAAGGCGATGCTGCAGCAAGCTGCAGGAACTCGTGAGCACAGGGCGGAGCGAAAAAGTCCCAAAGAATGACAAATTCAATATCTCAGGTTGGAACTGAAGGCTTCAGTGCTGCGGGGTCGTAATGTCATCGGATCGTGGCCTCCGGTGGTCTACGCAGGAGTAGAAATTCATTAGAGATTCCCATCTGGTTTTGCAGTGTTACTTTCAAACAGCAACTGTTCAAAGGCGCAAAGTAGTGCCCGTTTGAAGGTTATCTGATGGCAGTGCCAAATAAGAGGTACCAATGCCAAGCGCAGTCCCATCCATTCTAAATTTCACACGATTTAGTATGTAGGGCTTGCAGCTAGCACTTGCTCAGTTCTGGGCGTGGTGGAGGCCGCCAATACTTCCCCTGTCCTCCAATGGAAGCTGAAGTAGCATCTGAGTCTAAGATTTACAGTTTGGAGACAGTACAGTTGACACCAAAAATCCTTCAAGACCGTGAGCATCAGACCTCTTAAACTGTGGGAGCTTGGTATCAGCCATGCAGAGCGTTTTCGTGTCAACCGTAGTGAGCTTGGAAGGGGCTATTTGAGCCATAGTCTAGACTCCTTAAGGGGCGTTATATAGAGGATTATACAGGACTACCAGGAGTTTAGACTATAGGTCATTCGGGGGTTGGGTTCCCAAGCTTGCCAAAGCTGAGGAGTTGGATAAGTGGGGTTAAACGCAAACTCGGCACGGGCTCCATGGGCACGACAAAGGGGCCTGTGAGCTAGATTAGGTTCAGAGCTAAAGAAGAGCTGTTTCATTTGAGAGACACTCACTGGGCGACTCAAAGCGACCGCACCCGACCTCACCCTAAAAAGTGGTTTACATAGGGAATGCGTAGTACAAAAATGGCTTCAAATGGGACTTGAAATTATTCTGAAATGAGGATTAGTTTTTCCCAAGGATTGCCGCTGGCTATAAGAGGGTCAAGTTTGTGGCGTTTAAAGCAAGCTTTAAACTCAAAACACCGGCTGTCCACCACTGATATAACCCCTATATAACCCCATCCCCATATTTTCCATTTTCTTTTCCATTATCCCTATAAAGCCCCTACGGATGGTCAAACCTTTACCTGACCTTTCAAAGTTGGCTTTCGCAGCTTAAAACTTGGGATCCAGATTTGAGGATGAAAGGCATTCCATCCAGAACACCTAAGCAGAAAATGGCAGATAGCAGCATTTGCAGAATGTATCCCACCTCAGGATGTTTGTGAGGACTGCTGGCTCCAGCCGTTCATGGCAAAAGTGCGAATCCCGAGCCTATCTTAGGCAGCCCCCCAACCCTAACCCCACAACTCCAGATCCCTCTAATCAAATAGGGTTTAGGGTTTAGGGTCTCTGAAATTATCCCTGTAGAGTCTAGAGCCACAATGTCGCTGATGGTCGTGTGTATGTCAGCCTTAGTCCGGCAACGCTCGACAAATGAACGGATGGCTGCAGGCGCTCATGATTGGGAGGTATAGCGTATAGGGCATGGGGTAATTGGGATAGCGGAACAGAAATTGGAGACGGCTCTATTTTGGGGATTATATTGCTATACTGCGCCGTTCCAAAAGTTCGACCCACTATCTCAAACCAGCTATTTGGTCGAACTGGACGCAGCATTCGAACGACCCCTCCTCCTCGTAGACTCCTAATTAACACTGAGCCTTGGGGCCTCCGCTGGGACTAGATAGTAATATATTTTTAAAACAGCGTATTCATTACTCCGCTAGCAGGGCCAGTGAAAACGGCATGTAGGGCCCCTCCGCTAC
>CAJNIZ010031247.1:8470-73216 GCA_905231905.1 Symbiodinium pilosum | reverse complement strand
ACCCCCTTTTTAACATTGGCAACTGTTCGGTCTGAGGCGAGATTTCCGCCATTGGAATAAATTTGTTTATGGGGGCTTTCAGTGCCAATGTTAAAAGGGGGTACGGGGTTGTAAGAAATTTTCCTGTAAAAGCGGCGTAAGATTTCCTCCATCCACAGTAGGTCTCAAGTCCTGCGCCTCAAGCTGCACACTCGGAGCCACTCTTCGTGGAGCCATCCCAATGCACAACCCCAAACAAACCGAACCCTAGACTTCAAGAGGTCCGTTTGATTGGCCTGCTCCTTCATGGCATCACCCATACCTCGTATCGATGTTTCATAGACTCTTGGACAGTCACCAGCATGCATCCCAAGAGGGCGGTCAAGAGCTCAAAGCTTAAGGTGCGGGGCTTTGTAGCTTCGTGGTTTGAGTTTGAGAGCCCGGTTTTGCGCTGGCAGACTGAAATCTCTTGCATGGTTCATACGTATTCTGTCTAGCTTTATGGCAAATTCAGAAATCAGCAGGGAACCGCGCAACTCATGAATCGAAGCAAGGTCAGGATGTTGAAGGAAAATCACTTGCCGTAGGATGCTGCGCAAAATGTTTGCCGTGAAACCTTTTTGGTGGCCTCATCACATCATAGCAGGAAGATGATGAGGCTCCAAGAAGAAGAAATGTTCCCGGGAGCCCAGTTCTGTGGTCTGGGACCGGAAGAAATGGAATACCAACAATCTAGTTCGGGCTTCTTTGCTGACCACGCAAGACTCCGCCTCGACAACAATCCAGAATTGCAACATCATTTGAAGTTTCCAGATGTAGGATTCCGGCCCTGCTAAAGTGCTTCTCATGACCCTAGCTCTCCAAAATCATTTGGGGTGCTAGGCAGGATAAGACTCGATGACGCGTGGCTGGAATCCGCTTCCCGTTGTTCAAATTCAGAGTACTTCTGAGACCGGACTCGATACCTTGGGTCAGCAAAGCTTGCCACACTTCGGGGCCCTGGACACGGATGTTCCCGAAGTGTACCAAATGTGCCCTAGAGCCCCCTCGCCTCCGAGCATGCTTGCCATCGCTAAGCGACAGAACGCAGTTGACTCACAAGAAGGATGGTTTGCGAGCTGAAAAGCTGCTGAAGATGCGAGACCCTACGCATGAATAGAGTTTCGGGCACGGGCTTCGGCAATGGCTTAGCAATGACTTTTCCACAATGTCGGAATGGGCTTTCGCATGCCAGCTAGTGGCTCGTAAGCCCTTTTCGAAGTCAAATGCACGAGCATACTGTACTCTCGAACAGAGGTTCCCTGCGTTGATCCAAGCTACCTTCTGCTTCACTTCCCTTTGCACCTCATCCAGCCGCTCAGGCACCCCTTAAAAAGGCAAGAGCAACAGACGTAGCAGCAGCACTACTACTACTACTACTACTACTACTCCTACTGGTACTGGTACGAATGGTCGAAGTACTCCTTATAGTTATAGGAATAGTGATCAACCAACCCCAGCTTGCTTGCAGGAGTAGTTATTGTTGCTGCTGTAGTACAAATTGGCGGCGGCGGCAATGGTGGTGGTGGCGGCGGTGGCGGCATCGTCGTCTGAGTCGTAGTAATAATGCATGGGAGCCTGTGGCAGTGGTAGTGGTAGTGGTAGTGGTGGTAATGATAGCAGCACAATAGCAAAACAGCAGTACACATCGTAGAAGTGATGGCAGTTGTTTTTCCCCAACATCTTAGCTTGTGATGAAAGGGTTTAGGGTGTGACAACACGCACGCTTGCTGATTCTGAAGCTTTTGTCAAACGAAATCATCCGGAAACAAACTGAGGGACATGAATTTGACACCAAGCATCAAACGAAGCTCTTTTTCAAACACAACAGCACTTTTACACCCAGCAATCCGCGCTTGGAGGATCAAACGCACAACTGATATGCTTAACACGCTGGCTAGCTCCAGTCACGTGAGAAGACCTGCAGACATCTTTAGCGCATAGCGGACACACAATCTCAGGGCCAGTTTTTCTAACCGCTCCAGCCGCTCCAGTGCCAAGGATTTTGAACATCGACGACTCCATTGTCCCCGATGCCAGTGCAAGGTCACGGACATTATCCGCGATAGTTCAGGGCCAGGCCAACATGATCAAGATGTAGCTAGGTCCAGGCTTCAGTACTTACACATATTGAAGCTTTCATATCAAATGACCCAGCCAGCACAGCTCTGACAGCCTTCGCTGTGATGCTGGGGGAAAACATCAGCCCGCAAGGGCATATTTGGAGTGGCCTCTTCAGATGTCCTTGTACTTTTGAATGGCCTGAGGCTATCCCTGAAGATACTTTTCATAGTCACAAGACAGGTGCATTTGCTCACTGCCCAGCACTTACAGGAAGAACCTGATTCGTTTAACTCTGACACCGAGAACTCGGGCCTTTGTCTTGCCAAGCGTTTACTTTGAAAGGGAAGGAAGTCAAGTCCAACCATGATCTCTACTCGTCAGTCATTGTTCCCTCTTGGGTGACGCAAATCCATCACCAACACTATGACGTTCGGGTCTTGAGATGGGCCCGGATAGATAATACTTGTATCTATACTAATACAGATATCTATATTATATCTACGTGATATACTGTTCCCCGAAGCAGGGAGCAAACGAAAATAGGCAGCTGATAGTGCTGACATCATCACAAGATGACAAACGACACAATGCTCTTCACGGACCCCCCAGCGCTGGAGGGGAGGGCCGAGTTGGTCTCATTACTTCTTCAGGCTGACCCTCAATGGATTCTACCTCAGGACGCATACATAGCCCCGAAGAATCCAAACACCATCAGGGCCTGCTTCACGCTGTCCTGCTGGTCCGCGGGCACCATGCAGATGCATGTTTCGGTGGTTCCAACCTCAAGCCAAGGACACTTCCGCAGTTCAGGTACGTAGTGCCCGAGGAACAGGTGGCACTTGATGGTCTGGCAACTCTGGACTTGAAACCCGAAGCCGTGAATCCCACGCCTTAACCTGGGCAACGGTGGCTCCTTGAGGGACACAATCAAATCTTGAGTAATTAATTTGGTATAGAAATGAAGAGGCAAGGCTCGATTAAGAGTCCGCCTACTGAACCTCTTGCGAAGCAGCTCATGAAAAAGGATCTTGCCACGGGCGTCAATTACACTTGGATCACCTATTAACACGCCCTGACGGCCCTGTATATTCCCTTCAGGACCCCCCAAATGATGGAGAATCAAATGGAAAATTAGAAAACATAGTGGAAATTGGATCCTGTAGTGGTTTGCGGTTATTGCACTTCAGGACTCTCATGCAAAAGACAAGCGACTCTCTGAGAGCCCCCCAAGTAACCCCATAATACACCCTTGGCCCTTGACTTTCAGCCTAGGAACGGGCCCGCCGCAGCATGGGAAGAAAGGCTTGATGGCTCCCGGCGCTTTCTCTGCCAACTCATCCTCAATCTTCTTCTTGGCCTGTGTGCAGACGATTTCTGTTGAAGGAAAGTAGGGCTCAAGGCCAGGGCTTCAGCAGCGCTAAGGATTGAGGATTTTGCAGGTAGATGGTACTGTTTGGAGAATCTCTTCTCCAGCCGCGGTCAAGAAGTGAACTCCCACCACCAGGATTCGTAAGCCTGCATCCCCAAGCCATGTGCCCAAGATGTTGAGCCCTACCTGAGGATGCCTCAGGCCCCAACCCTCAACTCAAAATCCACCACACCGCTTCGTTGAGCACATACCAAACACAACCAAACATTCTGCATCCGAGCGCATGCGAGGATTCGGGAACGGTAGATAAGAGCGGCCATTACACCATGCACGACACGACAACCAGCGGACTCTCCCATGTTAGATTGTCAACCCGGCCGATTCTCAAGTGACGACACGCAATTTGGAAAGTTCCTTATCAAACTGAAAATAAAGCAGAAGTAGGCGGACTCAGAAAGAGGACTCCGCCTTCCTGAGCGCTAAACTGTGCTTGGTGAGGCTTAGTGAGTGCCGAGTTGGCGACGACTAATGCCCGCTCCACTCCCGAATCCGCAACTCGCGCAGTCGGCCATAAAGAGGAAGCCCGAAACCCAGAACTAGACCATAAACTCACAGACTGAAACGCTCAACACCGTAAGCGGCCCTAAACAATGAATCTTGATGAAGCCAGCCTGCTCCTTCATGGCATCACCCATACCTTCGGGTTGCGGTTAGATTTCGGCGATGGGCACCGGCACTAATGGTTCACGGCTTGGGGACTAGCTTCTTGCAGCTTGCGAGTGCCGTGCGCAGCTTCTGGGTTCATTCGGCGCTCTTGCTTGAACTACGAAAGTTGAGTCTTCAAGTCTCTTCACTTACTAAGCGTCTTGTCAAAGTCGATGGTTGATGAACCACTGGAAGATTGCAACTGACAGGAAGCAGGACCAGGCTGGTATAGAACGAGAATGTACACATGCGAACGCCCAGGAAAGGCAACACATCTTTGCGACAGGCAACAGGGCCTGCAGTGACTTGTTGTAGAAAACACACAACAATGGAATTGTCTAGGCCCTAGGCTATACCATCAAACCCATCAAGGGCTCCCATGAACTCCTTCCATAGAACTATGTTCGCATGTGTCTCTTAAGGGGCATTCTGATGTTTCACGTTTATGGTCTTGTGGGCTTTTGGGGGGCTTCTGGCTAGGCTCCCAAGCAGAAATAGCAGCAGAAACCCAGAGGGCCCCAGGGCAGATGCTGAAAGATTCTGAGCTGGAGCTCCATGGACATTCAAGCTGTGACCTCACTGCTTCAACTAGTCAAACCAAGCAAGGCCATATTTGAGCAGGCATCTTCTTCTTGAAGGAGCCCTTATCTGATCTGCCTCCGAGCATGCTTGCCATCGTAGGCGTCAAAGGCAAGTGACTCACGAAAAGAATGATTTGCGAGCTGAAAGCTGGCGGCAAAGGCAGCTGTGCACTCAAAAGCTGTGCTTGCAACAACAGATTTGCAAATGCCGAAGCAATGGCCATCCAAAGATTTTCAAGAGTGTCTTGGCGTAATGCTAAGGATGTCGACCCAGACTTAAAATCCGAGCGTACAGTAGGTATACTGGTCTGGGAAAAACTTGGACGAGCAAACTTGAGCAATCACTTGAAGGCCATGACGACACAGTGCCCAAGTGTATCTGGGCATGACATTTTCAAACAGCTCCCCACAAGCCGCATCTGCATCATCCTCCTGCACCTGGTAGGACCAACTTTGCGCGGGCAAAACTGAGAAAGCATCGCCGGCCTCGTCCCCGGTTTCTGCGGGTCCGAATGGGCGCAGCTTCAGCCGCTTAGCATCTTTTTGCCGGACCTTCCCGCATGAGGGCTTCTTTGAATTTCGGCACCTCCAAAGTACTCTGAAAGAGCTGAAGTTGAGTGTGAAAAGTTCCGTGACACCTGTTCCATCCGGCGCTGCTTGGCTGCCGGGTCCATGGGGCACTCCGCACCACCTTGCAGGCTATCTGGGGAGCGCTATTGTTGCTCTTCCTCTGGCCTCCTCCTGCTCCTCCTCTTCCTCCTATTACCCCGAAGGCCTCCTGCTGCTGCTGGTTGCCACCACCCAAACTACTCTACAACTAGTACTTCAGCTACCAACTGCCACTGCAGCCACCCTTATGGCAAAGGCCCAGTGCTACTTTGGGGACTACTGCGACAACGGCTGCTGCAGTGGTGAGCCTGGCTCCTACTTTGGGCAGAGTCGGAGAGGTTGGGCTTTTGCGCTTTTGCCCTTCGGGACACAGTACAAAGGTTGTAGAAGCAGCTGATTTAGGCGAACGTCGAAGCAAGCAGCCTCAGACTTTTAGATGTGCCAGAGCTGTTTGAATGGACAGCTGAGGGCCTATTGTCAACATGCGAGGCTTGTGCAGTAAGCTGTTCCTGAAATTGGGTCTTTCGCAGACCCTTTCGTGTGCCCTTTGGCGAACACCATGAATCCCCGCAGATAAATCATTGAGGACTGAGGACGACTTCTATCAAGCCACGAAACATATCTACATTCCATCAAGCATTACGAAGCATCATGAAGTTTCAAGTTTGGGCTTGACATGGTTGCACGCTGCAAATCCCACGTCTGGGGTTCACTTGGGTCTATCTATTAAGCAATCTGGATGCTTCATCTAGTCCAGCAGGCTCACTGCAAGCTTTACAGTCTAGAACAACTATGGCCACTCTTCCTATCCTAGTTTGAACCTTATCGTTCTTTTCTGTTGGTTATCGTTTTACAGGGCTAGCACAACAGAACTGTCTAATACTACTGGAATTACGAAACTTCTCGTTTATTGTTTATTGGTTACCGTTTTGCAAGGGAACCAACAAATAGGACCGCTCTTGTATCAATTCTGACAGCGCGGTGATTACCCAAGCCCATATGCGCTAACAACAAGGATCCAAACGTGCAGAAAGTCGAGAACATCTTTGTTGGTCAGCATGTGCCCGAGCAATTTCTTGACGCAAGAGCCACTTTCACCCTTCCTTCCCCTTTCGCGCGCGACTGCGTTGCCGTATTGAACACGAAGGGCAATATCTATCGAAAATGGAGGATCTTAACTTCTGACTCAGGCTACAGGCTACAGGTCAACAATAACAATGATGAAGCCGTCTGTTGTGTTCTTGAAGCTTGCATTGTAGCAACTGCAGCCCCAACCTCCAAGTGCCTTGTAGAAGGTTCTGCGAGCCATAGTACCCTACCATGTTACCACTCCCTTCATTGATCTACGAAGCGTCTGTACTGCATGCCCATGCGCGGTCCCGAGAGGTAGACATGTTGCTCAACTTGCCACACCACTGCAGCAACTGACCAGTGGTGTAAATGAGCTGCACGGATATGGGGTCAAAACACTTTCCAGCAACAAGGCTTGCTTTGCGGCTTAGCGGCTTAGCGGTCTGCAATGCGAAGGCTGTGTTGGACCGTGCTGAACCTTTTGTGAACCCTTCCGCGTACCTTTCGCATCCTTTCGCGTGCACCTTTTCCATTTTAAGAGCTTAATTGCAAAATGTTGTTCATTGCAATGATTGTTGTATGGATAGATTTTCTGAACGACCCCTACATGCAAGCAATGCCTGCTGTCCGCTTATTCTCCGAGATGTAGGCAAACTGCCGTACCTGAAAGAAACAAATTCAGAATCCGATTCGGTATCCAATTCATCGGGATGAGTGCGGCCAGAACTGGATGATGGCTTGGAGGGCCCATCTGCAGCATGGAGGATGCACAAGAACTGAGACCGAGGCGAAGAAGAACAGGAAGGGATCATCCAGGAAGGAATCCTAAACACAGCCAGTGTTCCGCATGATTTTTGCAGAAATCCAACAGTGCATCCACAGCAGGCTCCGAGAAAATGAGTCACCGACATATCCTGGAGACCCCTGAGTTGCAGAGCAGGTGAGGAATCGGAAGTGTGAATTCAAAACTTTTTCAAGCTGCAGTGCAAACCCTTCGAGGCCTGAAGGCAAGGTTGATTTGATATGAGAGCTGAGTCAGCCAGTGAAGTCTACTGCCCTCCTATTTGGCTCAGCTCACTTCGTTTCTCAAACATGGGAGCAGCAGTCCATGACTGTGCTGAGACCCCCGGCTGGGCCCTCCGCAGCTCCCCCAGTTTGGGGCAGCACTTCTTTGGCGAGAGCAGCCAGAGCCTACTTTCCATGGGAGCCACGAGAGCTCTGGAGGCTCAAGTGTGATCTTGCTGGGAAGCGGGTACGAGTAGCGCTTGAAGGGCTGTTTCATGGGCATCTCTTGAGAAACTCTACCCCACTGGCCTCCACCGTTGAAACGCAGCCTGCAGTGCAATGCAATATCGTGCAACACTCCCAGGGGCTCACGAACCCACCAATGATGTTGTGAACTTTGCCGTTTCAAATGGAGTTTGTTAGTTTATCAGTCTGTCACTAGCAAAGTGTGCAGTCTGCCGACAGGATTGCCTGTGCCCTCCGAGTGGTAGCGCCAGAATCGAGACGGCGGAGGATGTCCAAGGCGGATCTCGCAGAGACAACATCAGCAATGTGCTTCATCCATGCTGCCTATGCTCCATGCTAGTGATGTGGTGGATGCACTTCAGGGCATGGCAGATCGTAGCTTGGCCAGCCGGGGGTGCTTGCGCAGGACCTGACATGCCGGCAAATGCCCGGCCCACAACGAAGAAAGCAGCCCATAAGGAGCATAGACACGAAAGCTACACAACAGCAGTGGTGGCGGCGGTGGCGGTGGTGGCGGCGGCAGTCGCAGGTGCCGTAAGCGGTTGTGTTGGTGTAGGGGCACTGTTGGGTGTGGGGGTGGTGGGTGGCTGGGGTGCGGCTGGGGGCGACGGCGGCAGTCGTGGGTCGGTGGGTGGCGGTGAAAATTGGCGGCGGATGTCCCTAGGCCATTCTTTGGGTGCATGGGGTGGGAAAAGTTGGGGGGAAGCGTGGAGCAGTGAATGCAAATGCTCTGTGCCTGCGCCCGCTTCCATGGCGAGTCAATCACGACCTCGCAGGATACAAGACTGTGTTGAAGCCCAACCCTCAGCTTCTGCAATCGCGGCACCAATCTTTCCAGCAATGATGATGGCTACTGTATGTTGACTCTGCCAAGAGAACATCTGCGTGCGGACCAGCGTGAGGCGGTCGGGCGGTCCAAAGTCCCACTCGGAAGCCACCTGCGGTCGTGCTGGCTCTCTTGTTTGAAGATGTATGGCCATCACCGAATCTGAGGTCGGGCCGAAAGGCCGGTTTAGCAAAAACATGGTGCTGCCACAGTATGGAGGCTGCTTCCTGCCTGCTCGAAAGTCCCGCTACTGTCATCCTGCAGGCTCTGGAAAAATCAACAAATGGCAACAAAGGTCTCCATACCTAAGATTATCTCAATGAGAAAATATTTTGAAATTATGACATCCGATATCACAATTCAGTCATTTTCTAAGGCCCAGAAAAACCATTAACATGTCATACCAGGTCTCCAGACTGCGCAAGCTGAAAACAAGGACCGCACCGGGAAGAGAACGAGCGTGATGTGTGGGTCATACCTGCACTTTGGCCAAGCGACGTTGAGTTTCCACCGAAAAGACAGGGGCATAAAATGTTAATTATTATCAGTAGCACGGCTGAGGTCCCGTCTCTGGGATTTCGCGTATGACAGCAGTTGGGCTGTGCAAGTCTCCTCGCAGCAACAAGGAGAGTTTCTGGCAGCTTGACACAACGCCTTTCACACTGTGACCGCTGCAAAACGTCTCTATGGCTCCTTTTGCATCCCCAGAGTCTGCCTTCCAAGTGCAGCAGTTCATGGGCAAGAGCTGCAAACAAATCTTGCTGACGTAAGCCGATTTGAAGCTGGGTTCCTTTTGTATCGGAATCTCTTGAGTTATCCCTTGCCTCCTTAGGAGTACCCTGAACTTGTTGCTAGGGGCAAAGGCCTTCAGGGTGTTCCCGCCAGGCCGGCTCAGGGTACGATTGGTGTTGGCCTCCGTCGTGAAGAGGTCAATAAGGCGAACCTACCCGGAGTCAGGAAGGCAACCCCACATGCGCATCGAAACAGCGGAAACAAAGGGTACCTGTTCCGGCGCAAGGACTTTGGCGTGGATGCTGGTGGCCTGCGTGCTGGTTTGGGGTTTAGGATTTAGGGTTTAGGGCTTGGGTCCATGTGGCTCCAGATTAGCAATCAAGGATGTCAAAAAATGTCGTTCGGAACTCTACCTCTAGTCACTAACCTGCTCCTACCATCCTTTTGATTCTCAAATCTTGAATGGAAACTTCCGTGCAAAACTGCCTCATCCTTGCCCTAGTTTGGGCTTGCCTTCTTGGGCGCATCGTCAAAGATGATGTCGCAGCGTGCAAATGGCAGCCTTTCAGCATCAAGTCACACCCAAGACTTCCAAGCTGCTCCCGCCCGAATGCAATGCTGCAGAGGAACAGCATCCCAGTCTACAAGTAGCCATATCAAGTGCGCATACTAGCCTGGTTTGATATGACTCGATATGCAATCAATGATGTGTTGGCAGGAAGCAATCAAATCCTCTCAGCAATCCAAAGGCAATGTATAATTTGTTGGCATCTGTGCATCCGTCCAAGAAACTACTTTTCAAGAGCAGAGGGGGGGAGGTAGAAAGCAGCAAGCTAGTGAGTGTTGCCCCGTAACCGCACCTATCACGCAATCCATCTTATCACGTCTTATCCGCACTCCACGCATTCCGTAAGCCGGCCTTCCGGCAATTCGTGTGAATATTGCTGAATGCTTAAAAACAGTCCGAAATCCTCTCTCACATCTCGCTTCACTTGCACACCTTGCGCTTTGACCCATTACCATGAATTCGGAGAGGATCCGAAAGGTCAGTCAGGCCTTGCCCGAGGAATGGTGACGCCCTCAGGAACCCCGAGAGGCGTGCCTTGAAGCTGTTCCCACTTTGTCTGAGTAACAGAACCTACCATCAGCCTCAGCTCGACTACGGATCTCAGAGCAGTTCGGCCTGCTATCATCCTGATACCCTTGATTGCGCGCACCCAAATTCAAAGTAAAGCAGGCCACTGAGCATGTTGGGCTCCCTGCAGCAGTAGGGACAGTAGAACATCGCTTTGGCCCCGCAGCTGGCACACACCTCCACTGGCCGAAGGCATCCACCCCCAGCCCAGCCAGTCATCTCACTTACTCTCTACTCCTGTGCCTCTCTGCGCCACCTGGCTAGCTCAGCCACCAGAGTTTCAGGAACCTGCACAATCGGGCGGCTAGCAGGTTGTCAGGAAATGGGTCCATGTTGCAGTGAGTTTGCTGGAAAGGGTTTTGGGTTTTCGGTGTCACTGTTGCATGGCAAACTACTCCATTTGCCAGTTTGATCTTCAGCTAGTTGTAGAAAATTAAACGCAGCAGATTGTGGGGCCAAGCAACACTGCCCTGGCCTGAGGCTGTGCAGGCTGGACATTTGCCATGGCCGCAATGGCTCCGCAAGTGGGCTTTGTTTCGGACACCACTTCGATTGCGGTTATGATGTGCCGCAGCTAGTCTGATGTGTGCGGGTGGGCTGGACGACTTCTGCAGGTATGTTTGCTGCACTCAAAGCCTTTGGCAGTCCGAGCTTGCCTTGGTGGGGGATCGGTTTGCAGGCTTGTTTGACTTGTCGGGCTGAAAACTTTAGACACTTGCCGAACTAATTCCCAACGTTGCACTTGAAGCCGGAGCGGGATGAGTCTCAGCAGACTGCATGAGCCAGCCCATCGGGCCAATCTAAGTCGCAGACCACAGTCTCCCCACAATGAGACACCCAAATCCTTGACTTCCTCTGTTCACAGGGGTCGTGGGCGCTGTCAGCAGGTTCTTTGCCCCCAGAAAGAAATCGAAAGCTGTGATCCATGCAGGAAAAGACAGTGAGAGGCAACAGTAGGAATTCCGAATTGTTGATGTCTTGGAAGCTGTGCTGTGGAACTCTTTCACACAGAAACATGTGAGCATGAGGACTTTCATGGAAAACTCTCTGGTAGCTCACTGCTGCTTTTGCCAGGCTGTGAACCTGAGCAGGAGCGGGCCATGAAGATCCTTGCACCAAAGCAGCAGACCCTGACAAAACCTATGCACAAAACAAGGGATCTTGGCCTGCGGCCACCGTGCGGCCAGCTAGTCTGAAGCTTCCTGTGGCTGAGCTCAAAACCGCTTTGACTGACAAAAGATGTCCAGAGGTACCATGTTGCACAACATGCACTGCTTGCCTCCTCACCCTCCTCACCCTCTTCCTTGCCCAGGCTACCCTCGGGAACCACCTCTCAGAAAAGTTACTCTGCGAACCAGACAAGCAGGACACGCTCGCGTGCGGAGGGCCCCAGCCTTGATCTTAAAGACTGCGATGACTTCCGGGGTGAGCTCAATGGAGCCCCGGTACTCGCCCACTTTCGTGATCTGCCAGGCCAAAGCACGGCACAAAAAATGCTGGGCCATCCAGGGTCATGTGCCGTCTAGCTCCACCACCAGCTGACATGCCCGGAACAAACATCCCTGCTGACTGACTGGATAGAACTATGCTTCGACTTTCGCTTCGTGTTGTGCCAGTGTGCTAGGATACTGCCCGCGCCAATGAAGGGCTCCCTCAGACAGCCTTGGGGATCTGGACGGAAACCTGCCGCACCGGTACAGCCGTGGACTTCACCACCTCCTGCGGGGTTTGAGTCTGCCACGACGAACAAAAACATTCAGAGATCGGAGATTGCACTGACGTGGTGTTCTCCACCTCCAACTCCAAGACATCCCACACTACAAAAACACTCGCAAGGTTTTGGTCAAAGTCCGACATTCTGCCCACGATGCTGGTGGCGTGCTATAGTGCTGGATGCCTGTCCAGCTGCACAGTCAAGGGCTGGAACACAGTTCTCTCCTCTGCCACATTGATCTGCGAGAGCGATCCATAGATGTTTTCTTTATCCTCACGGACCTTCTTCTCAAACACGAACCTTTGGCTGCCGGAGTCTGCAGGTTCTCAACATGCCGCTCACGCATGGATGAACCAATGTCGGATTTTACCTTGCCTGACATCGGCCTTGCACTGTTTATTTTCATGTCGCGGGGTTCCATCTCATGTGGAGCAGCCCCTAGGCGCCTGACATTCAATGCAAGAATCAAGACACTCAGAGAGGCACTCGCCGTGATCCTCGATTGCCCGCTTCCTTTCTAAAGCTTCCCGCAACCTGGCTCAGCTGCACAACAACGATCCTGTCCCTTCTCACAGGCTGTCAATGATGTCAGCAGTGTCGGCCATACAATACACGAGGATATGTCTCTGACACGTACAGCCCCCCAGTATGATTTTTCCACGCCCTGATCGGAGCCAAGCTAAACCTGCTGTCCAATGGTGAGTTTGCTTGTGCATTCAGCTGCTGGGCCCCGCGCTCCTTTGCTGCTTCCTCGCTCTTCATCTTCTCCTCTTGCTCGAGCCTGGTGCCAGGCACTGCAACGCGTTCAATGCAAACAGTACGTGTCCCAAGGCTGGAGCCAAGGCTGGAGTCAGGCCATGTCTGAGCCCATGACATCCTCTTGATGCTGGCGTCCTGTCTCTTGGCGATGCCCTCCGGATAGAGGACGTTCCGGTAATAGCCCCGCTTCACCTCCAGAAGCGTGAGCCATGGAGCAAAGCAGAAGATGCCACAGCATGTGCTCAAGCTTTAACCCGTGCGAACCCCGCACGACAATCAGCTGGGCACCTCGATTTTGTCACCCTTCTTGCCAAGCTTGGGGTGATCCTGCAAACTGTCTTTCGTGGTGGATTGGCAAAGGCTTCTCCCTTCAACAACAGCAGTGACTTGTGCAAATGAGCATCCTGCAGCAGGATGACGGTAGGCTTATACCTTCTCTTCTTCTTTGGGATGTAGTTGCCGTTTGCGTCGTATCGGCCCTTTGTGGGGTACACCCTATCTTTTTTATCCACAACGGCGAAGGCGGAGGTGTCGCCTCAGCTTCGATGCGCAAATCATGCCTATATATATATACATATATGCATATATATACATATATGCATAGCACAGAGTGTTCAATGCATTTATCTAGATGGCATGAGTTGCAATATGTTGTTTTGTCATAAAGGCCCGGACCTCAGGACCACGGATGACAAAAGACAGACAGACAAACGATGCCTTTATGTCTGGGGCTTGCACCCCTGCTGTCAGCAAACTGCAAAGACCCGGCCAAGAAGACAGCACCAAGGAAACCAGCTGCCAGGGCCGCGAAGCCTAGGCAGACAAAGTCATCAGGAACACGCCCTCCAGCCTTATGCTTCCTTACGCCTACACCTTGTGCAAAAGCTCTGCTGTTGTTTTTTCAGCTCATCTTGGCAGACTCTGACACGCGCCTGCCTTTTTGTTGCAGGCTTTGGTAACAGAATCCAAAGCCGTTCCAACATGCACCACAACACGGATTGGGACTGCGACACCACAAGTTCAACCACCAGTTGCCGACCTGTTGAAGAGTCTTCTTTGTCTCGAGTTTCTTTGCAATGCTTCCTGATGTACCCCTCTTTCCATTGTCAAACCCTGAACTCCGCTGGGCCGAGCGACTCAGTGGCCTGCGCGGTCTCATCCTCGGTGCCTTGGTAAACCCATGCAAGCACTCTTTTTTTGTGCTCAAAATTCAGAGCCTTTGTATAAGAGGTTAGAATTAGCTTTTGGCGGCTGGAGCCCGACTTTGGGATTCAGGGTTCTGGCGCATGTTCATTCCCACGCCGCATAGCAATTGATTCCATTTCTTTGCATCGGATGACCAATCATGTTCCATCTTTCCCTAGCCGAGGGCCATCTGGGATGCCTGCCCTTACCCCCAAGCTGAGGTCGCCCTGGCATGGATGGGGCTTGCCAGGGATCATCACCTCTGGCCAAACCGGGCAGTTTCCTAAGCTTACTCACCGGCCTCAGCCCGCATGAGGGTAGACGCGAGCACACTCCCTCGGGTTTGAGCCGAGTCTCGGGGCGAAACTGCTGTCCTAAGATTCATGAAGGTCTGCAGAGAGCGGTGCAGTCTTCTGCAACGGCGACCCAAAAAGAGCAGACGCAGCTTCAAGTCATCCAATCCAAATCCAGATTCAACTGCTCCGTATGATTTTTGTCTCTGGACACCGGCTCCTACAATCTGGTCTCTGACTTGCTGCAGGTAGCGCACGATGCGACGGTGCTCCACTTTGCTCAGGCCATGTGACCGCCTTGCGTGCAGTGTTGTCACTCCGCTGGTTCTCTGCTCAGGTCGGGCCAGCAAAAACATGAAAACTGGGTTGCTGGCACCACTTCTGCCGTAAGGGCCTGCAAGCAGATCAGGCTTCAGTGGCCTTTTGCATCAGCGCTGCCATATGATGAACACATGATGCACGCCTCAAGATCTGTATCCTCGTTGACGGCCAATGGGACTACCATACCACCGCCCAAATCCATGTCAACCTGCGCAAAATATCCCGGCGTCTTCAACTAACAACCCTAGCTCGGCCTTGTGCATTCTAGTGCCTGTTTTGCTATCATTGGCATGTGCAGTGCTGAGCTTTGGCACTGCTATCCGTACAGCCATGAGACTTTGCTTCATGTCGGTGAAACCCTGATTGCGCTGTGCAGTCTCCTATGAGCAGGCCGCTCATTCGAGTCACGACATGCGACTGCGGCCTGTGGGGCCACTGAGAAGTTATGCAGAAGAAATCGATGGCATGGCGGTCGTCATGGTGCTGGTAGCAGTGCGGTGGCAGTGGCGGTTGTGGCAGTGAGTTGTCCGCACTCCTCCCTCCTTGGCACGGGTGCCAGTAGCGGCACCACAGCAGCAGCAGCAGCAGCAGCAGCAGCAACAACAGCAACAACAGCAACACTCCTGCAGAGGCGGTGGCCGTAGAAAAGCACGCCCGGTATGCTCCTCTTCAGAGTAGATGCATTACCCAGGTAAAGGTCCCATGACCTCCCCCAGCGCCTTCCTTCCAAGACGTCCGCCAGGCTCTTGGCCTGCAAGATCGAATTTGTTTGAAAGCCTACAGCCTGCGGTTCAAACTATCGTGGAGCTATTGCAGCAGTCATGCTTGCAACATCCGAGACACTAAACTTATCAACAAATCTTACCTGTCGAGGCGTGAAGCCAGGCAAAATGCATTGATCATGGGGCCCGTGCTGAATGGCAGAGGTTCTCCTTGCTCAACACATGCTGTTCTCACAGCAGGGGTCTCCTGTTTCCGGACTGCACCACTTTGCTGAGGTTGTAGGGGGTCATCCCACACAGGCGCAATTGATACAAGTCCTCCTGCTTGGCTGCGGAAGGCCCGTTCGCCGGCGTGTCCCCATGAGCTGGTGGTTGGGCCCTGTCAGCTGCTGCAGCTGCTGCAGGCAAGTTTGTGAATCTGCAGCACTTGCATGGTAGTCTTGTGCTGGCCTGTCGCAGATCCAACTATCGAGAGGGTCCGCTTGCAAGGCCTTGAGCGATGTGACAGGCAACCATGGTCTTGGTGGGACTTGCACGCAGCACACAACAGTTGCTACAACCTAGAACAAGCAAATCTAAATTCAAAGCACTAGAAGATGGCTTTTCTGCGCATGACATGCGTGCATGAGGCGCTTCGTTGTTGTTGTCCTGTTCTGCGACTTCCAGTTTGCCTTTACATCGATCTGGAAGGGGATAGAACTTCAAATCCAGGTGGCCACGTAGTCCCCTTGTAGGCCACGTGCCATTGAATACGGGGCATGGAAACCTAGTGAGGTCTGTGGAAGCAGGTGTTCTAGAGTCCTGTTTGCAAGTCTAAAATATTTCAGTGCAGGGGATTCCTTCCCCCACAGAACTCGGGAGGTGCCCAGTGCCCATAGAAGACCTAGGGTCAGAGGACCATGGCGTCATCAAGAGGCCTGGCCCACTATAGACGCTTTCGCCTTAATGTGGCTGCGTTGAAAGGAGGCGGTCATGCGATTGCACGCGCACCTCACAAAGATCAAAATGTGAATTCGACTTTAGGAGCACATCAAGCAAGCGTGCCCATTGTGTCAAGTTCACGCCTAGAGGCATCTTCAAAAAAAATGCCTCAGTCTGCGCAAGTTCCGTGCACAGCCAGGATGAAGAGCGATGCGAACTGCTTTCGCGGAGATGGCCCTTGACACTGTACTGAAATCTCCGAAAATCTCCTGAAGGTACCGAAAGTATCTGAGCTGGTCTGCATCGCTCACAATCCGGCTAGTACCGAATTCTCCGCCCATCAGTGGACATGCCTCCATCAGGAAAGCTCATGAATCAGAGGCTGAGGAGTCCACACCGCTCAATGCTGCAACATTGTGGCAGGTCCCACCCTGCCTTCAGCACGCCTTTAAAGCACTGGTGGCTCCACCCGCAAGGAAAACCTGAAGACGCTTGGCCAAGGACATTTTGACCGGACAAGTTCTTACGTCAAGACATGTCGAAAAGGCACGTGGTTCCGCTTAACGATGAACATTTGGAATCCGCTTTGTTGCAAGCTTTCAGCCCAAGCAGCTTCGCATGAATGAGCCGCGCGCATCTGCAAGAATCATATTATGAAGGCACGATGTAAATGGGACAATAGCGGCAAGTACAGCTTAGGAGACAAGCCGAAACATGAGGCTAGAAGCAGATTTGTTTAGACAAACCTCCGGAACCTATCCTCCTGTCTGCATCAAAGGTATGGAACTCAAAGCATTGCCAGCCCCACAAGAACAACGGTCGTAGTGCCACACTTTGAAGCCCTGATGCCACCCCACACAGATCACACGAGATTGAAAGATACCCTATGAAAGATACCCTATGAAGCCTGTCAACAAACCTCAATCAGCCAATCAACCCCTTGTCACATAGATCACTGTCAAACCCCAGCCTCGCCGAGGGTGCCAACCCGGGTGGCCGGTAGCACCATCGGGGCAGCCTACGCCTGTCCCTGGTTGGAGCGTCGGGCAAGAGTAAAAGATTGGTGAGAGAGAGAGAGAGAGAGAAAGACAGACAGACAGACAGACAGACAGACAGACAAAGAGACAGAGGAATTATGACATGAGGGATGCTGGACAGAGCTTTGATATCTTTTCCGGAGCTGCTCTCTGTTTTGCGAAAAGAGTCATGAAATGTTGAATACGACACAACAACGACGACGACGACGACGACGACGACGACGACGACGACCACAACCACGACCACAACCACGACCACGACCACAACCACGACCACGACAACAATGACAACAACGACAACAACGACGACAACTACTACAATGGCAACGACGACGAAGAAGAAGAACTGACATCTTACATGACTTCTTCAGGTCATGCTGTGAGAACTAGTAAACATTCATAAAAGCTCCAGTCGAGAAAAGATAGCTGATGCCGAAAGAAACTTGTCATCAATAACATTCAAATCAAGACGTGCAATCTCTTATCTGCGATTCAAGGCTAGCGCAAGGTGAGGAAATGCATATTAACTTGAGCAATCCAAGCTTGGATGCCCAAGTTGAAGTGTCTAGTCGCTATATTCGTTTGCACCAGTCATCCCTGACATATGACCCCTGCATGCACGCGCGCATGCGTTTGAAATCGTGGAAGTTTGGGGCACCCCTTTAACCTGCCACTGTCCGCACTCTGCCTGAGCTTCAGTCGCCGCCTGCTGCTTTGCAAGCAGACGGCGCATGTCTCGGGGATAGCTCCAGTGGAGCAACGTGTAGGCCTCGGACTCCGAGCATTCCGAGCATGCTGCATTAGGTCAGGCTGGAGCTTGTGAGAAAATCCAAAGCACCAGGCCGCCAGGGTGATCAGCCAAGGAATGCAAATGGTAGCCGCCATTGCCTTAGCCCAGACTTGTGAAAATGTCCCCGATTGCACGAAGGTCTACACATGTCTGAGAACCCGGGCACTTCCAAGAGCCGTCGCAGAGTGCAGGGACTTTCCGCTCTTCTCTTCCTCACCAAAGGTGTAGCCGAAGACCTAGGCGCGGGCCGTGGAAAACTGTGGTCTTGAGCCTACCCTCTTTGCCACCAGGTGACTCCTGTGGCCAAAGTGGACACCATAGCGGGGCCAATGGCATTTGCCAGTGAGTTCTCCATGGCACCTTACAGTAGGGTCAGTAGGGTCTTGGGGCTTCGAGAGAATCTGGGATGATCGTGAATGCAATTTTGCTTGCTGGGCCCCTCACACTCCCAAGCCATCACCTTGCTACGATCGCTGGCTGGCACAATGTCGGAGAGGATGGGGAAATTGGTGCCGGACTGTGCCCAGGATCCCAAGACGCCGAAGCCAGCAATGAGTGCAAAGTAGGTTCCAAAGCTTCCAGAGCCAGCAGGAATGCCGTAGAATTGCAAGAAGACCAAGGGGATGCCAATGGCCACCGTGATCTGCGCACTGAGAGGTCTGCCGTGGTAGCCGAAACGCCTGGCAAGGGCATCAGCCACCATGCCTCCAATGATGTTGCCGAACATCCCCATGACGGTGCCCTCCGAGGCGAGGATGCTTGCCTCCCAGTCCTCCAGACCGCACAGCTTGAAGTAGAGCAGGTTGTTGCCCATGACACTCCAAGGGATCGTGCCAAAAACGCCCTGCATAATCATGACACAAAATGTTGGGATGCACAGAAAATTCACGACTGTGCAGAGCTCTGTGCGCACAGCAGCGCAGCCCTTCTTGTCCGAGGTAGCATCGATCTGATGCGGTGGCTCCACGAGGAAGCCAGCAACCCCAGCAGCAACGCAGAAAGCCACAAGGCCCGCACCTGCGAAGAGGAAGCGCCAGCCCGGGATGTCACCCACGTAAGGGTTCGCAACGTTCCCTGCAATAAGCAGGGAGCAGAACATGCCGAAAAGGAGAGCACTTTGCACTCGACCGAAGATTTTGCCGCGGCGGTTGTCTGAGGTGAGGTCTGCAATGAGACCGTTGCAGACAGGTCGGAGCGAAGCCAAGAAGAAGCCGCTCATGCCGCGCAGGAGCACCATGACAAAGAAGTTTGGGACGAAGGCAAAGATGGCGACTGCAAGGCCCTCGCCCAAGGCGCCAATGAAGAGGATGTGTTTCTTCTTCAGGGTGCCACGGTCTGCCAGGATTCCCCAGAAGGGTGCAGCCAGATTGGTCAGCACCATCTGCACGGTGGTCAGGATGGCAAAGTGTCCTAGGCTTAGGCCAAGGTCTCGCTGCAGGGCAAACTGGCATGCTGGGACCAGCTGTGTGTCCAGGCCCTCCAAGGCGCTGACACAGCACAGCCAGAAGAGGATGAGCGTGCTGGGTTCCCGTTCTTCAGTCTGTCCTGTCTGTCTCTCGGACTTCACGGTTGCTTTCTCCGTGTTGTAGGCCTTGGAGTCGTCCATCACCGCGTTGCCGTCCTCCTTGACGGGGCTGGGTGGGGCGGCCACTGAAGTCAGCTCTGCCATGGCGTCAGGGGAGAGAGAGCTCGTTCTGCGTACGGCGTGGCTAATCAGAGAAACACTGGAAGCAGCGGAGACGAACACAACACACGCAACGCATCAACGCGACCCCAAAGTCAAAGTGTACATCTTCATAATCTGCATCGCCATGGTGTGCACCGGGCGACCCGGCCAACTCCGATCCCGGAACTGCTGGCTTAGAACTCGCAGATCCCGCCTGCACCGATCTGAGAACATCAAACTTCAAGCAAGAAACGTCGTAGAAGGCCAAGTGGCATCCTTTTGCTTACTGGTTCTTAGTAGGGAATGCAGGAATATGATCCCTATACAATCCGAATATACTAGATTCCCAGTAAGTTTGCCTGCAGCTGGCGCATGGACTCCTCCAAAACCCCGCAGTCGTGGGACAGCCGCGAGATCCGCCGTGACATGTCAGCCACAGCCTGCAGCAATAGTAATTGTAATGAGAGTAATAGCCACTGCAATAATAGTAATCAGAATAATGATAATAACAATCTTAGTAGTAGTAATAATCACAAAAGTAATAATGAGGAGCATTTGCAGGAGAGGGCTTCGGACTGGAGACGCAGTTGGGGTACCTGAAACTTGGCGAACACGACAGCCTTCAATCAGCAGACCTCTTGCGGTGATGAGTTTTCTGACTACTACTTCAAATCTTGACGCGATACATAATACCGTTGGTGTTGCGGTGGTCTTTTCTTTGCTGCTGCTACAGCTCTTTCGAATTGCGTCTTCACCCTAATACCGCCTTTGCAAAGAAGTCACCGTTCTCGGCCAGGCTCTTGCTGCACGATTGCACGTTCTCCTGCCACTCACGGCTCAGCAATCCGCAACCAAAGTATACAGTATACTTCCTACTAGTTTCATGGCAGCTGGCGGAAGTCTGATTGCAAAGCGTAGCGATTAGAAAGCAATTTCTGGGCGGCAGAGCAGCAGCACAAATTGGGAGGCTGCTGAAGAGCAACACTTTGTACACTGATCACTCTGCTGCTGGTTTTGTGTTTGCTGTTCTAGCATGAGTCCTCTACCACTTGAAGCCTTTCAGCCCAAGCCTTGGACGAGATCTCCTCAACCTGCGGCACGCCAAGGTCTGCTGCAACTTTTTGTTCTATCCTGCAAAGAGGAATCTTGGAAAAAACCAGAGCCCTCTAGACCAAGATCCTTTCAGCTGGCCTTCGCGCTGCCCAGGAGAAACGAGGGCCTAAGAATGACCATACAGAATTCCCTTTCCTGCCATGCAGCTGCAGAACAAACACGGCATCAAGCACTTGGGGACAAGCTCCTCACCACCGTTCAGCCGAGCCCTAGCCAAGTCCTGGTAACTTCGGCATCTCGTGCTTGACGGATCAACTTGAACTGGGACAGCTATAGCCGTCTTGCACAGCACAGCACAGCACAGCACATGATTTCATACGTAGGCGTCCGCGACAAACCCGAGTGTTGAGCATGCCGACTCAACGCAGCATAATGCAGCTATCTGTACAGCTGTAGCTGCCTATCATTACAGCCAGCCCTGGCTTTGAGACGGAGCACCCACGAAGAAACTTACGAGACCATCGGGACGTGTATTTACATCTCAGAAAGTCAGGAAGGCTCGATCTGTGGGGCATCTGTGAGCTGGCTGATGCTTGGCTCAGGGTCAACGCTTGCAAGCGCGCCCTGGTCAAAAGAGAGGAGTCTGAAGCCGTTGAAAATGCTGGAGTTTATTGTTAGCTTCAAAGGTTCAGACCGGATGAGCGGCAAGGTGCCTGTGCTGCCCCCGTGCTACCCAGTGTTGTTCCTGCAAGAACAGCCAAACTGCTGTGAGCAAGTCTAAATTTCAAGACAGATCAAAGTCTGCCAGAGAGCGTCATACGAGGTACGACTCTCGTGCAAAAGGTGTAGCTGACTGCATATATACAAAGCAAAAACGATTCGAATTTGTCCGCTGCGCGACACTTGAAGATCGCAGACAGCAAGCACCTTGCATGCTGTTGACTCATAGGTCTTGACCTTGTCTGCACTTACAGGTCTACAGGGATCCGGGTGTGAGTAGTTTCTTCGGTGACCAGCACAAGACCAGTGAGGCCCTTAATCCCCCGCTGATCTGGACCAGTCACAAGCCACGAAGCCATGGTACGCTCAACCAAGCAATTGTTCTGGAGGTGTTATCGTCCTGCAAGGCCATGTCACATGAGGTCACCATGAGTCCGGATGTTCAGCCAGAGCCAGTTGTTGGGTCTACAGGCAAAAGGTTCTGTTCTTCTGGCATATCTCTTAAAGACACACTAGCGCCATCTAGCGCCCTGGAGCACCCGCAAGCACCGGCCACTCTGCCTCCGGCCGATGAACGCCTTGGCCTGGGAGAAGCTAATGTATGCGAAAATGATGGCAACACAGCATGCTGCAACATGCTACAGCATGCTGAGCTCAGTACAAGCATCGCCACAGTCAATGCTGCCCACAGCCTCGAGATGCATGAACCACTGAAACATGACCCTTTGAGAGCTGCATAGATCTGCACGTACACCCCACAGTGTCCACAATACAACCTCCACAAGAAAATCTACGCAAAATGGTTCAAACTCCTCTCCGTCCTCTGCGCGGCCAAACTCTAGTGTCAGCTAAGCAGCCCCACCGGAAACTGCCACCAAGAAAACCAGTCCTGCAATGAAACTCGATACAGTGTCTGCGCAATTTGAGCCGTAGTGAGAACTCTGTACGAAGCGTGTCCTTGCTGGTATTGCTGGTGTTGCTCGCCCGCGCCAAGAATGCCGACTGCGAAGCAGGGGCCCTCCTGAGCTGTATTAGAATGCTGCATCGCCAGGGGCCCAAATTGCCAAATCAAGTTCAGACAAGTGGCACCCCAAGTTCAAGGAAGCGATTCCCAATTCCCCGCCGAGCGGCGGCTGAGCGGACGCAAATTCGCCAGGCACAAAGGATGGGATGACCCCTGATAGCTGCTGCTTCCAGCCAGTCCGGTGCCTGCGCGTCTCGGATTGACTTTTGAGTTGGAGACGGTTGGAGTGAGGTGTTGAGAATTCGCACTGACACTTCAGTAAAGTCTCGGACCTTAGGACAGGGATGGCAAAGAAAACAGCCGCCTCTCCGTGCACAAATGGTTTCTTACCTCTTGAGGACAGCATTCTGAAAGGGGGTTTATTTGGTGTAACCCCAGCCTGAACAACACATGAAAATATGCCTGCCCTCCATAATGTCCAAACTAACCCAGACTGCTTCCGATTCCAGCGAGACTGCATGCACATCATGCACCTTCCCAAGTAACTTTAGAAGCAACGCAGTCTGAATCTTTCTGCGAACAGCCCGCTCCCAGTGGGAACCGAAATGACAGACAGACAGACAGACAGACAGACAGACAGACAGACAGGACCCTGAACCTTGTCAGCTACGTGAGCTAGAAAATTGGAGGTCAGACAGCAGAACAGCCACCCCCACCAGGTTTATCACAAATCCGGCAAGAAATTCTCCAAACACCCCTGTCACGAACACCATGAGGTCACATTAAAATCCTAAATGAAACTCGGCCACGGCTCATGTAGGGGCTCAGGGACCATCGATCAGTCCCACTCTCTCGGGCAGCGTGTTCAGCGTTGGTACTTGGCGCAAAGTCCGATGAATGGCCTTGATGGAGCATAAGTGCGCCAGCATCTGCATGCATGGATATCTTACTTTCGAAATCCTCTCCAAAGTGTTGTAAAAGGCACAACTGCACATGTTGGTACTAAGTGGCTCTTAGATTCAGCACGCTGTTCAGAACTGGCAGGAATGAAGTCAGAACGTTCGTCATCCTGCAGTTCATCAAGATCCGGGACATACTTGTTGCTGGGCCCATGCGTGTTGTAGCTGCCCATGTACTTCTGGTAATCCTCGTCTTTGCCCGTGCGGTCGAAGTTCTTCAAATACCGTTTGTAGTCTCCGCCAGATCCCAGCTGGCTTCCCGAGTCTGGCATGAATTTGTCGTAGTCGCTTGTTTGGTGACTTGCGTCACTCCGTTCCTGTGTAGGGTGGTCGCCACCCCTATGATGGCTATTCTGGGCCTGGTGGACGCCCATACTGCCCAGGGTGCCATAAGATTGAGAGTAGCCATGAAAATCCTGCTCCTTTTTGGAGGCAGCCGCGTTGGCCCGGATGCTAGCTACTTTGGATGGAAAGCCCTGGTAGGAGCCAGGAATGTAAGTGTGATATGTATGCTGCATGCTGTTGTTCCAGGCTTTCACCTGCTGCTTTGGCTTTGACTTCCAGTCCTGAGCTCCTCTCATAAGCCACTTTCAGCAGTGCTACTGATTCGACTCATTCGACCCAACCCGGAAGCTCTGACAGACAAAGAAAAGCATGAAGAATGTCAGAGTTCAAATTCTGTCCAGGAATCTTTGCCACTCGCGGGATCGCTCCCAGCCATGGATGCATATGTTGGAGCTGCCTGCACACACTTCATACGGAGTGAACCTCAACCCTTGACAATGATTCACGGCAGGCCTGCCCCGAGGAGTTGTGCAACACTGTCGCCCAGAGTGCAAGAGGCTCTTGCCTTCCATGTCTGGGACAAAGACAGCACAGGCTCCACGAAGGCTCAATTACTGCTAAATGTCTCAGCAGCGAACCTGTCAGCACCCTCCATCTGGTCTGCAGAGCACGAGCCCCGGAAGCCCAGTGAGAAGAGAGTAATCCAAACAGCAAGGCCCGCCATTATGGCAGAATGTACTCAACTTATCACGAGCCAAAGGTCTGCAGGCCTACACCCACTGGCCATGCATGTTCAAAGACTGGCCGTTGCAGATTAAGCCAGCATGGAGGGTGTGCCGTCATGCGTGCCTTTTGCGAGCGCTGAAATGTCCACTGCACTCCTGACTGAATCCTGCACACCTCTGAGAGGATGACACAGCCGTGTGGTCAGCTGAGACCTGTACAATCAGCCATTCAGCGAATTTATCTAAGCGAGGCCAAGAGAGGGGCCGCAACATAAGGTAATCACAGGTTCTGGCCACAAGGTATGCTCAAGAGCCAGCATTGCTAGAGAGCATGTGACATGCTCTGAGCAAGCTGCACGAGAACGTCAAAGCGATGTTTGCGCAGCTCTCTCACTGACTCCAGATCAGGGTCCTAAGCTCCACTTGGCTACTTGGCTGTCAAGCTGGGCAAATTGAACATGCCGCCCACTATAGACTCTGTCCGGCTGCAAGCACTGGGTCCCAGGCAGTCGCCATGTGTCCATGCTGCCGCCAGCCAGCGCCAATGGCGCTTGAGAGTAATCCGACGGCCGCATCCAGACGAGCGTCACCTTATTGGATGCAGGCTCTGCTGAGCCTTGCAAGCCAGATCATTTGTCTGCTCATCCAAGCCGCACAGCGTTGCCACGGACGATCCAAAGGTATGCTTGGGAGGCAGCTGAGGGGCCACCACGCCGCCTGGTACCAGCTTCACAGTTCTGCAGATCTAGAATCACCTTGCAGCGCCCTGCAACAATCCATGTCAGCACGGCCTGCCATCTCGGGGACCTGCGAGCAGCTTCCCAAGCCAAAGGCTCCGGGAAAGGCAGCCCGATACTGCTGGATCTGAAGAGATACAGCCACTGCCTGCACCGCACTGCACCAGCCACCCAGTCTGAATCTTTTGCCCCCATTTTGCCGAACCCTTGAAATGTGGAGCCTGGCAGCATGCCATGTTGCAGAGTGCCAAGCCATCGGGTTGACCATGGATCTGCAGATGCAGATCGGCTGCGAGCCGGAAGATGTGGAAGGCGGTATCTAGCTGCTGCTTCTTCTCCAGCAGGCTCCTTATCGGTTCAGGGAAATGTTCACTGTACCATACTGTACCCTGAGATCCTTCGTTCAATTGGAAGGCCTTCTCAGAATTCTGCCTGCAAGGCTCAGGGCCGTGCCGTGCAACCAGCCGTATCCCTCCTGTGTCAGTGGAACCTTCATGAGCAAGGCCTTGAGGTCTGCATCAAGCCCAGCAAGGGGCTCAAAGAACTTCGACGGTGCAGACGGGAACGGCGGCTGTGGCCAAGCTGGCTTGGGCACCAAGGAGTCGTTGCCAGGGAACACAAGTACAGAGGGTGGTGGCGTGCCACTCACGATCTTCAGAGCATCAGTGGCAGTCATGTCTTTCTTGGCAAAAGCAGACTGAAAGCCTAAATCCATCAGATTTCCATCCCACGAGCAGCCTTTGTAAGCTTCCTCGCAGACATCAACGGCTCGCTTGATGTCAGCTTCGTCAATGTTGCGGCCTTGCTCAACTACGAAATAGAACTGCACTGTGATGGTCACCGAGCACTCTGCATCTCTTTCAAATCGCTCCATGCGGAGTCGGTCCAGGGGTCCAGCATCTGAACCTGTGGATACTCGAGCTGCATGGGCATTTGCTGAAAGAGTGGGAGGAGACGAGCCAAAAAAGCCGCCGCCACAGCTGCCGGCCAAAGCCGGGCCCGCTGAGCTACCAAATGCCTGGCAAGCTACGGATCCTGTTCCAGGCAGGCACTGTGCACTGGCGAATGGAGCACTGCACTGGAGGCCGCCAGGGAGGGGGCCCACGCTGCCAAAAAGGCTGCCTCCTGCTGGAGCCGGAAAAGGGTAGTTTGAAGGATTTGCAGGAGGTGCCCATGGAGCTGGCACCCTGAAAGCTGGCGTTTGCTGCTTCATTGGGATCTGGATCGTCATCAGCCGATTGAAGCCGGTGCCCATGGCACGTGTGCCAATGACAGTGGAGGCGGCTTTGCCCTGTCGCAAGGCCTCGGCTCGCTCTTCCGCTGTTTCCGTTTGGCCCATGCTCACGCCGTGACGGGTGACCATGGCTTCCATGTACTTCTTGCGCCACCCCTGTCCCGCACAAGTGTGTAGAAACTGTGGCACGCTTCCGGGCCCATCCTGCTGCACAAAAGTCCCCTGTGAAGTGCACAGCAATACGATGTTCCGGGGGTCTTCCCAGCTTTTTGTTTGGTAGTTGTAGGTGTCAGGATAAAACTCCTTGACAGCTGGCTTGGCTTGTCCAAAGATCCATGGCTGACTGGCGACTGGCAGGAATACGGCCTGAAACCGGATGCCAACACTGCGGTCCCGGCTTTCGGAGAGAAGGGAGGTGCCTGGTGGAACAGCACCTGCGTAGGCGGCATGCGAATGAAAGTCTCGCAGATACTGCTCCAAGGTAACAGGTTGGAGGCTCGTGCCACCCCCCACCAGGACTGCCACGTCAGCCGCTTTAACTCTCCCAATGCGCTCGTTGAAGTTCTGCGGCCTCACCACCTTGGTCTCTGCATGGGACGAGGTGGTTGTCGGGCAGGACTGCATCTGCAACAGCGGTGTACACAACAGCTTTGGGGGACCTCCTGGCAGCCCTTCGCGGTCATGCAATCACTTACGGCCAAAGCACTACGAAGTCTTCGCCATCCTCAGGGAACTTTTAAACGATTCTCATGTCAGTGCCCGTATGGAACACAGATTGGGTTGAAAAGCGCTTCCAATCCTGGCCTTGCCCTTGAGACGCGCGTCAGTGATGTTGCTCCCGAAGCAAGACCCCTGCTGACGCTGATTGTCGTTCCAGGAGACATACATGGCCTTGTAGTTCGCGTTGTGCTGAGCTAGGACTTGGTTAATGTGCGCCTGACGCAGAAAAGCTTCCATTTTATGAATACACATAGCCCTGGTCTTGCATTGAAATGCTCAGAGAAACAGTACGCCCTGCAACCATGACAGCAGGCTTCAGTCATGTGGCAATCTTGCCTGCATTTTTTGTTGTCCAGCGTTTGCTCCGCAGCCAAACATTGCGACAAGAACGGCGCAACTCTCGAACTACGCTAGCTGACTCTGATCCGACCTTTGCGGCACTTCCTGACTGAGCAAAAGGCGAAGTCCCAGAGCGGCTAGAAAACGATAGCGAAGCTGCCGTGCCCCTCACCATCACCAATGCTCGCTATGTAACAGGTCCTGGCGCACCACCGTCACCTCCCTGCCAGACCATAGAGCCGCCTCATCTTTACTGAGCCATGCTCTGACTCTCTGATTGTGACCACCCACTTTTTAGCACTTCATTGTGTACATGATGTCAAGTCTTCCCACAACTTTGCCCCGCTTCATATTTGCACCTGAAAGCCACTGAATGTCCCTTGCTGCACCTCCATGGCCTGCGCCAAGTCCGTTCGAAGCTGCTCCAAATCCTGCCGGAAGCCCAAAACACAAAGTTAAAGTTGCTTGCAGAATTTTAAGCGAATGTCGCAAAGCAGAGGCTTGTCAAAGCAACACACTACTTTCAGAAAGGAATGCCGGGCATTCTCAACCCTACCTGACTTCCTGCCTGTGTATGGCGGTCTCTGCTTTGCAACGTGGCAGCTCATCCCCAGTGCTTTACGATCTTAGCCTTAGCCATGCTACCATCCGAGCTGTTGCGTTCGAACGAGGCCGCACCCCATCAACTTGTCTTGAGCGCTCCGATTTGTGATGGCGACTGAAAATGAGAGGCCAAGCCTCACTGAGCTGCTTGGCCTCCTGTCGGCGCACCTTGCCAAATCTTGCCGGCTTGTCTCAGATCTGACTCGCCGTTAATTTGGCAGGGCACCTGGTCCTGCCACTCCACCTGCTGCTGCAGCGCCTACCATGAGCACTTGGAGATTTGGATTGACCATGGTCGACAACACTGTTTCTGCACTTTTCTGTTAATGGCGCCGCCGTGTATCCAGCTCGTATTTTCGAGTCCTAGCTGGATGCGTACTGCCACACAACATGTACTAAAATCTGCTCTCTACAGCTGCAAACGAACCATAGATGAATCCACTGAGGCCAGGAAGCCTGGGGCGTTCAGATCCAGGTTCGGAGACTAGGAGGGCTGGGGGAGGTAAGCTGGCGAGGGGTGGGGAATGGGGAGTGGGCGGGCGAGGCGGTCTCGTGCTAGCGATTAAATTAAAGTGCAAGGAGAATTTTTGTCGTTCGAGCCTATTGGGAAATGGCACACGCTATTGAGAAACAGCACATGCCAAACACGATTCAAGAAGCAAGCTTCTCCTTTCCTCCAACCTTTCCTCAGGATTCTCTCACGTTCAAACTGTATAGTCTATAGGTAGAACCCAACCCCGTAGCATGAGGTGGAGGATGCCTCGCGCAGGCATCTTTCACGCAGCAGCGAGTGGCCAAGCTCACTCAGCTCCTGTCAAAAACAACAGCGAGCTTGAAAAGAGGAGAGCAGTCCTTACTGTCCTTACTTGTCAGCTAGCTGCTGAACTCCTGTTGAGTCCTCCTTGCTCGCTGCAACGTTAAGATGAAAACTAGGAACCCATCGTCAAACCTCCTCCACACGTTGCACAAATGTCGCTTGCTCCTGATCAGGGCTTAGCACTGCCACAGCAGCAGCAAAGTTCCCGATGAAAACTCACAGAGTTGTCCTGGACCAAGCGAGCGGCCTTCGTCGCGAAATCGTCCTTGGAAAGGATGGAGCATCCCTGCTGCAACTTGGCAGGAGGCAACGCAAACGGCGTCTCCTCCATGGACACCGCCGAAGGTGCTTGCCAAAGAAAAGCCAGCTTCCTCAAGAAGGTACAGCAGCGGCGTGAACAAGAAAACCTTGCAGGTCCCTGAGGTGAGCATCAGATGTCCAAGGGGCGAGGTCTCTCCTGGTTCGCGCCTCTGCAGTGCTGCGCTGAAGCTTGATGCAGCGCCACTAAGGCCATCGCTGGATTTGGGTTTCTTCCGGCTGGCCCGTGCCGCACGTGGCCTCGGAAGAGTGGCCTCAGCCGGCCGATCTGCCAAGCGCTCCTCAGGCTCTTGGAACCGAGGAGACCGAGGCTGCAAGGCGCTGCCTTCCGCGTTGCCAGGCTCACGGGAAGTCTCTCTTGCTTTTGCTTTTGCTTTTGCTTGCTCGCAGCCGTTCGAAGAGTTGCAAGGCAAATGATGCGAGTCGCTGGCAGCTTGTGGCTGTTGCAGTCTTTGGCTACTCCCAGCTGTCCCAGCTTCTCTCCAAGCCTCTCCCCATGCGTGCAGCAGCTCGCGGCTGTGTGTCGGAGCTTTGGTGGCGGTGTCAAGCTCCATCGCGTCTACCATGCTAACACTGCAGAAGCTGTGCACAGAGCTGCTGGACGCAGTCTCAGGCCTCAACTGCCATTCGTGAAGAGCTGCAGCCACGACGGGGCCATGGCCCTGAAGCCAGAGATTGCTCCCTGCAGACGCGGCTGCATCCGACATGGCAAAAGGCCCAGACGGATGGAAGCTCCGCTTTGGTGGAAGACTCTGGGACTCCGAGGGAGGACTTACTGGCAAAGGATAGACGAGGTGTGTGTGTGTGTTCAGATGTATGCAGGGTGGTGCTCCGAAAAGAACCAACCTCGCAAGGTAGCCCGAAGATTTACGGAAGACATAGAGCGCCACCAAACCTTAGCATGCCGTATGACCTCGCCTTTTCTTGAACGACTGTGCCGGCTTGCCGGCTTCAACTGACTGCTCGCCGGCAGATGAAGGAACCATCGCCTTGGGCGAGGATCGAGAAAGAAGCGCATGATAATGGATGCATGGATGAAATGGGTCTAGATTTGGGCTTGAAGCTTCCAGCTGTAGGAGTTTACGCCGGCGTGCAAGGCAACTCCTGGAGAGTGCAGAGGTCGAGCTCCTCAGGAGCTGGCCTGTAGCTCACCGATCCGAATTACTTAAGTCTCCAGACAGCAATTGTTCTTGGCTGAGTCCATGAACTTTATCGTTCAATGGCACTACTTTATTGTTCAATGGCACTATCCTGTCGCTTTGCTGTTTGGTGACACTCTACGTTCCAGAATGCAATGCTCCGTCCACCATTGCTAGGAACTGTGCGCTGAAACCGTTTGCAAGACCATGGCCGCGCCCTCAGATTTATACAAGCGATTTTCTCATAAAGTCCATGTTTTGCAGGCGAACATCCCTGGCAACTTCGTGGTAGCTCTATTCGAGTCAGACGCTCAATGGAATTCTGGGAAGACCTGCAAAGGGAACGAACCGTCATGAGAGCCCAACTATGGCTTTTTGCAGATGAACATCTGGAGGCCTTCTTTCCCAAGGGGAACTCGAGGTCAGTGATCTCCTTGCTGTGCTGAAAGGTGAAATGATCTTGGGCAGGTGCACCCGATGAGCTGCCTGTCCGAAAAGAAGATTTGCTGAAAAGCCAACGTCTACATACGAACCTATAGCCAAATTATTTGCCCGCCTTCATGAGTCTTGAAATTCGATGTCTCACCCTGTGAGCCCGTGTCGCCCCGAAGGACCCCCATGTCATGGTAGCCGTGCAAGCGGCTGACACGGGTGCCGGCCTGAAGAAGAACTGATGGGCAAAGCTAGGCTCCATGAGTTACCAAGCCCGCGACGGCAGAAATACCATCGGTCTCGTCTGGCACGAAGATATTGGTCCCGCCACGCCGCGCGCGTGTGAAGTTGGGTCCCTCCTCACAGGCCTTGCATCAACAGGAATGCCACTCAGCTGTCCCCTGAACCTCTCTGTCGGGAGCAAAACAAGCCCACCTGGGCGAATCGCCCAAAGAGGGTTCCCTGCAGCTGCTGCTGTCCCCAGTCCTGGGCGCAGTATTGGAGTCTAGACATGGGACACTCGCTCGGAACGAAGGAGAGCATTTCTAAATGCGCAAAATCCCTCATTACTTCCTGATCATCATCCTTACAGCAGCCAAGTTCGCTGCCATTGGCTCAAGCACTGGCCGACTCAGAGCGCGCGTTCCCACTGAGCGCCTGGGAGCCAGTTCTTCAAAACAAGCTTCCGAATGTGGGTTGTTCATGACTAGAAGTCACGTTTTTCTCTCAAATTTTGCAAACGGAGTTCACTCAGTGCCACACGGGTCCCGCAAGGCTGAGCGTCGCAAGATGTCCGGAGAGCTGCGGCTACGGCCAAGAACCGTCTCTGCAACCTGTCAAAAAAGAATCGAGTAGTCATCATGATAGCCACTCCCTCATCCGACCACGCATTCTAAATGCCAAATACCCCCCAACCGTGTAGCCTGAATCCTTTTTGCAAGTGTACCCTGGATTGCTAAAAAGTCCCGACAGCTACCAATGCGACGCAACATCTAAGTGACTTTCAGCTCAGCGCACCGAGAGCTCCTCAATCCAAAAAAAAAGTATCAGGCATACCTCGTGGAAGGCTTTCTCAGCTTCCGTGTCATAAAGCTGGCGTCGCACAGGATCCTGGAGTGAAAGGTCACGGATCTGCCTACAATATCACCTGCAACTATTACAGCTTTCTCTGAGACTGGCCTTGGACACATTCAGCTTCAGCTGCTGCTTCTCGTTGGGGAGCTTCCAGCCTGGCCCAAGAATGATTTGAATGGATGTCTTTGCACAAACAAACCCGTGGCAGCTTCACTAACAGATTTGGAACCATTCAGCTTCTGCTGGGCCAGGCGGTCAGCAGGATTCAGATAATCGAAGGCCTGTCATGCTCAAACTCTTCATCTGATTCTGACGCTTGCGAATTGCAATACGTCGCGTTGCAACCCGGCCTGCTTAGCTATCGGATGGGACACGTGCTCATCCCATTGAGCATAGAGGTCCCAGCGGCGCTGCCTTCATGGAACAGCATGGGACGGAAACACTGCAAGGACAAGGGATCCTGGTGAGATCGCAACACAAGCTTGTAGCACGACACAGCATGCAACTGTCGCCGGCAGCACTGATAGCGCTGCTCAAACGCTGCGAGGTTCTCAGCACATTCCATTGCTAGACCTCGACAGGATTCGCGATGATCTCGTTTCCGCTGGTCAATAACGGCCGCCTCCATGATCGCAGACTGCATCCACCAGGCGCTTGAAACGATCATCGCGCATTGTTTTGGCCCTGATCGGCCAGAAGCCAAACCATTGGCTGCATCAAGACGGGGAGGACTCAAAACAAGCTTGCAAAAGATCGAAAAAATGCATGCGTCAAGCCAAAAGGCGGAACACATCTATGGATCCTCCCACCACCCCAGGTCATGGCAAGTGGCTTCTCGGCTCGCTCACGGATGAACTTCTGATCCGCCTGCCGGACGACTTCAACCTGGAGCAAGCCACACAAAGCCACACAAAGCCACACAAGCAAGCATCCTCCAACTCTCAAAAGCACTGAGAAGCCGCAGTTGCGGCATTCACCTTTTCAAGGCAGCCTTCCCGCAATTCTAGCCCTTTCGGGCCTTGTTAAACTTCGTCTCCATCTCTATCCGGCGTCGAGCCTCAGCAGCAAGCCCTTGGACCCCAAAGGAATGCTTGATCAGCAAATCTCAAAAACCGCGGACCTACATCAACCTCTTGAAGACCTTTCCCACACCGAGCCATACCGTAAATCACGGTTTGACATCTTCCTCCAGCGCCCCGCCTCAGGTCCGTCCAGCTGATCAGCCATCCTCACTAGGGCCTCAGATATGCTGTCAGGGTTTGGGGCCTCGCGCGTGCCGCATCCCCAGTTTGTTGGTAAGATGGTCTTTTGGACTGAGGTTCGGGCTGCCCCATCACTCCCTGGCATTGCTTAGTCTAAGCCTGCAGTCTCTCTCGCCCATGTTGCATGATGCATCCCAACCTGTCAGCGTGGAAGTTGCTGCGAGCGCTGAAGCCTGGGCAAGGCAGAGCAAGGCAGCCGGTCGGCTCGACAGGGAGATTTATCCAACGAGTGAAACAAGTTCCAACGGCTTCAGAGCAAAGGGGTCAGTAGCACGATTGCTCTCCTCATATCCTCATGAGGTACATGTCAAGCTCCCAGCACTAGGAGAGCTAGGGTCAGGAGCAGTCTGGCGATTGGTCCTCACGCCCAAAAGTGAAGTGCTTCATTCCAATGAGATTGCGAAGAGGAAGGGGAAGACGTCCTGTTGTGAGTTGAAGGCTTCTTCATGGTCTTCTCGCGATGAGCGGCTTCGATAGCCCGTGTCGCCTTCGCCATGCAAGCTGCCATGACTCTGAGCTCTCCTGTCCGACCCGCAACTTCAGCTTTGTTACGTGGCCTCCGCTTCAGCTTTCTCCCGGAGGGCATCGGACTTGATGATCTGGCCCAGGCTTCAGCGTCTGTCTGCATCTTGAAGGGAGCTAGGTTTGCGGGGCGCCTCCATGGTGCCTAGATCCGCGACCTCACAGCGACCGCCGCCAGGTCGCGGCCCCTCGCGCGGCCTGAGATTCAGAGAAGTTTGACAGAACTGGTCTTGTCGCGAGCACCTCCCCGTTTCTTATGCCTGGGTCCGCGGCAGCCGCAAGCGGTCATTCCAGGGAGTTGGACCTCGTCGCTGAGGAGAGCTCCAGGACCTCCACTTTTGTCATGTGCAGCTGTGGCCATGGCCTGCTTGACTGAATGACAGAGTGCCGGGCATTGAACTTGTCATTCCACTCCGCGCTCTCTGCGGCGAGAGTGTCCCTGTATCCTACAGAGTGCGGGTTCACAAGCCGGATTCCTGCATTGCCTTGATGGGACATGCAAACGGCTGAGACGCTTGCCACAACGGCAGCTGCCATCTCGTCCAGGACGACAGCACATATAAACGTAGGACACAATAGAGCTACCGAAACAGTACTCTGCAACTGCTGAGTGGGGTTGGCTGATTGAGGTGCTAAGAAAAAGCTGTGTCGCTTTGAGTTTTGGAGCTCCTGATCTAGCAAGCAAGTTTGACGAAACGTACTGACAACAAAAGCAGCAAGCCAATAAATGCAGGAAATGGCACAAGCACGACAGAAGTCACCGTTGAATTAAGCAGGCTGTTTCACTCTATCCAAACACTATCCAAACTGCTGGTGGCACTTTTGCTCTTCCAGGTGAGCTTCGAGATGCATTGAGGCACGGCAACCGCCGAGTGTTATGCAAGGTGGTGCGCCCAAAGAAAGAGTTCAAGATTTTGGGCACCTGAACTGCCAAAGACACTACAACGTCTGGATAGCGCAACTCGGTCACTCTCGGCCTGCCAGCTTCACTTCCAGGAGCCATAGCCTGCCACAGGTGCAGGTGCAGGCCCAAGTTCAACACCCCCCCAGAGTCTTACAACTCGGGCACGCCTCCGCTCCCGCCTCGTGTCAGGGCAAACGCGAGCAGCACACAGTCATGCATGATTTGCAAGAGACCCGCCAAAACATGGCAAGCTCCTGGCTCTTGGTTGCATCTGTACCCTGCACTCCGGCCTCCCTGATATCCGCCCATCGCCTGAAGACACGGAATGAAGAGAGGGAGTTTGGGCTTCGGCACAAAGCTGAGCTCGCTCAGGCCTGTGTGAGGGTCGCCATGAGCTGCTGCCAGTAGGCGCCGTTGTTGTCGTAGCTGCCTCCGCCGCCTCCTTACTGCCGCACATTAACATGTTTCTGGTTGTCACTGCATAACACGGGCGTGTCTTTTGCATGCACTGGATGCCATGCACCCGCCCCCCGCTCCATAGCCGGAGGATCCGTACGGGCCGGTGCCGTGGCTGCGCCCTGAACCATCAACAGCCAGGCGAGCGCACAGGGCTAGGATTGCTAGGCTCTTGGATTACGAGCAATCGTAACAGCATTTATGCTGCAGACTTGCTTCGCAACGAAGTACTTTGCCTAACGAAGTCCCTTGCCCCTGTAATAGCAAGAAACCTGCTCTCCACACAGCGCAGAAGGAAACGCATCAGTTCGTGTTAGCAGTTCAGTTAACAACCATTGTAGCCACACCAGACTATCGCAAAAGCAACAGCATCTCAGAAGCTTGTCCCGCGCAAAAAGGTCAGGTATTTAGGTACAAGTCTGAACACCCCTGGAATGTGCAGATGGCCTGTAGGAGCCTTGCCATAGCCTCCTATCAAAACTCGCACGCTTTTCAACATGAAATCAAGTGTGCTGCCACAGAGTTCAAAGCATGTGCAGCTGGCTTGCTACTTGCAAGCTCAGCAAGCTGGACTGCCAACTGTTCAGAGTACAGATTGTCTCAGAAGCTGTAATGAACTCTCATGGCTCCGTCCTTTGCCGCCTCCGCCACCACCACCACCCTTCCACGCGTAGCTGGGGTCACCGGGGGACTCAACCTTCACGCGGACTGCCTTGCCGGGACACTCGAGATCTACAACAGCTCAAGCAAATACATGGAACCAATTCAGCCTTCGTCTTGCCGTTTCGGTCATTAATCTCCAAGTCGTAGCTCAGCTTCGCCCCAGGGATCATGTCAGACTCTCCTTGGTTGCTCAAAAAAGGATTTGTCCGCTTCCTTGCATGTGCATAGAGGTTTTGCTTCTTGCCCTGTTCATGTACCGCTTGACATGTCGACCAGGAAGCTACAACATCTTTTACAGGTGGGAAGCGCCTTGCACGTCCTGTCTGGGGGCCATGCCACCATAGGCGCCGACTGCATTTCCAAACACTCAAGGCTTCTAAGCTTCTCCTTGACCTCCTCCAGTGACTGAAGGTTTTCGTCCACCTGTTGATAGTAAAGCCACTCCTTGATGGGGCCGACCGAGTCAAGGTCGAGGCCCGTCTCAGCTTGGATCCACCGGCCATCTGCCAGCGGCCTCTGCAACCTTACGCAGGCCTCTTCGTCCGCCAACTGCGCTGCCAGGGCAAGCTCTGTTGCCGTGATCTCCGCAAGCGCCGCGGGCTCCTCATCCGCTGCGTCCACTTTCTGCGTTGGGTCCTGGTCCGTGTCGTGCAAACCTGCGCTCAGCCAAGCACGCTCCAGGCGCAGGTGTGCGTGCACAAAATCCTCTCCACAGGCAACCAGGAAGCGCCGGACCGCTCCGGCATCCTTGGCATCTGGGAGCTCTCCCAGACAAAGTACATGCTCGGCTACCAGTCTCTGCTCATCCTTGCTGAAGTGCAGCTGCTTCATCACCTCTGAAGCCTCCTCCTGTGATACCTGCGCCAGCATCAGCGCCATTGCCTCCTCGAAAAGCCGGATAGGCGGGCTTGCGTCAGACTCAAGACTTGCTAGTGTGGCTGCTGAAGCCTTGACTTGCGTCTTTTTGGATTTCGCTGGAGTGTGTGGGAAGGGTCGCGGAAGTGCCTTCACGTGCGAAGGCGGGAATCGCTGGCAAATTGCACCCTCCCTGATCAGCGTCAGAAGGATCCGGGCGACATTGCGAGTGTCGGCGATGCCAGAGTGCACTGGCCCCACATTTGGTATGCGAAGGTAGTCACACATCATCCGTATCTTCCCAATGCCAGCAGGGAGCATCCCTGGATGGACCTGCTGGAAGACTTCGCGAACATCAATGAACTGCTTCCATGTTGCTGGCAGGACGGGATTGCCAAAACTTCGTCTCCACTGGGCTGGAAGCATCTCGTCTAAATCCCAGTCCCCATCTGCAACCCAGGCGATTTCTGCCCCGCCTGTTTTCTCATCCAGCCAGGACTGGACCTTAAGAGCTACTTCTGTAAAGGTAGGAGCCCTGTCCACCACGGACTGGGAAATGCCAGTAAGCCGCTTGCAAAAGCTTGAGAGCCGCGTGCGCTCTGTTGGCCTCACGAAGCTGACAAACTCGCCGATGCAGGTGCCAGATGCGGCATGGAGAAGTACCACCGGGAACTCAATGATCTCCTGCTGCGTCACAAGCTGCCCCTGCTCCCAGCAAGTGGCCTCAAAGTCCACCACTGCATAATACTCAAAGGGCTGTGGCTTTGCCGCCGGCACGGCACAGCTCAAAGGATCATCGAAGAGTCGTCCACGGCTCGATGGCTCTTTTTGCAGTTTCGGATGCGGCTTCTCCAGCCGCTTCGGCTCCTTGCACTGCAGGTACGTGGAAACCTCAGGCAACGCAAAGAGAGTGCTGATCGCCCTAAGCTCTCGGCCATGGGCCTTGATTGGGAAACCCAGAACTGCTTCCAGCACCCCATCCTCAGCCATCTGCTTCAGTACGTTGCAACCCCTGGGTCGGCTTAAGATTTTCTTCAGCTCTTGTAGAATCCTCTGCCTGGAAATGTTGGCTAACAGCTTAGCCCCCTCCTCTTGGAGTGCTGAAGCCAGATTGTCATCCAGGCTCCACGGAACATCCCCATAGGCTGCCAGAAATCGATAAGCACGCAGTACACGCAGGCCATCATGTCGCATCATTTGAGCAGCAGGGCGGCTGACGGCTCGTAAACGCCTCTCTTTGATATCCGCCTGACCACAAAAGGGATCATACATGACGCCACGGGTAAGGTCAACCGCAAGAGCGTTCACAGTGAAATCTCGGCCCTGTAAATCTTCCAGGAGGCTGTCCGCCATCACCGACTGCTCCTGGCGCGTCCCCTCCATACCATCTGGAGGCTTGCGGATCTGTGCGCACTCCACCAAGCTGCCCTTGAGCTTTACAGTGACGACACCATACTTGGCACCCGCCATTATGGGATCGCGGAAGACCTGCTGCAGCATTGATGGAGTCATCGTCGTTGCCACGTCAACGTCTGCTGGCTCGTAGCCAGCCAGCACGTCGCGAATCGCGCCTCCGACTATCCAGGCTTTGTGGCCGTAATTCCTCTCGATGCGTTCCACGACGACTCGAACAGCTGGATCCATCTTAGCACCAAGCCAGGCCTGCAACTGAGGCGGTACAGCTGAGCTTCTTAGGCCAGTCGTCCAAACGGGCTTCCCTCCGGGCATGCTGAACCCACGGCCACGCTCTCGCACACGCCGACGTATCCGCGAACGAGACTGCACTTGCCCAGCCACCAGCACTGAAAGAGGACACACCAGAAGCACAAAGGAACCAGTCATGTGCGAAGGAGCCGCGTGTCGGCTGGTTTGGGGGTACACCGGACAGCATGAGTGACCGCTCGCATACGGGGGCAGTGGACCGCCCTCGGACACAGGGGGACTCGCCGAGAGAGCCATGGGAGCCATGGCGTTTACATACTGCATTATGAAGAAGGCGGCTGTTTGCTGACCTCCCAGGAACTCCAAAGAATGTGCGCTAGTGATATCACTGCGCTGCCAAGTGCCTTCGTGTTACATCAGATACGTGGTTTATTCTTCAATGCCCATGCGGACTACTTTCGCTTTGGAAAGCAAATCTAGGAGTGCACACATGCTTCCAAGGTTTGCTTCAGCAAGCTTGCCATGCCAATGAAAAGGCCTGGTAGTTCAGAGGAATATCTTTTGCAAATCAAGATGCCACCGTTTATCAGTGACTGGAAGTGGATGAAGACATCCTCGCTGCCATCATCCGGTGCTATGTAACCTGAGACGACGCCGCCCCGTGTCCGACTTTGCAAGACATTCCAGAGCAAAACACCTACGCACTCATGCAGGGATTCGTTCCAGGCACCTATACCCTTCTCGGCGAAGAATTTCTTCAAGGTTCCTCTCCTTGCGCATGTAGCACTTGTTTTGCAACAAGGGTCGAGATTCAGGTAAGTAGATGTCAGTGGCCGTCTTTCAGCCAAGAATCATTGACATGGTTCTGCTACCTCGTCAGGCCGAAAGCAACCTGAATCTAGGAGGCCCCGGGCCCACTTCGCAAAGTGGCGAACGGCTGAGGCTTGATCCGAAACTTGCAGACACACTCAAGCAATAACTTGTAACTCAAGCGACATCGCATATTCGTTGTATCTGCAGGCCAGATTTATACTTTTGGACTACCACCATGTATTCCCAACATGTGGCAACCATGGGAAATCCACAAAGATTTCTCGTGTCCATGCAGCTTTTGATTTCTGGTCTCCTTGCACCATCTCAGGTCTGCAACCAAGGAGTAAGTGCAACAACGCTAGACTAGCGTCCTGCCTCGTTAACCGGTTTTGCAAAAAGCATGAACCTCATCGTCTCTTGTCCTGAGCACGCCGAGCAGCTCGCTGCACCAGTAGCCGCCACCTTGCACGCACTGCTCTTCTAAAGAAAGATTAGATCTCGCAGACGAAGGCGTGCAAGCCCAAAGTAAATCCATTTACGCCAACGATTTGACTTATGTGTGTTCATTCATCCTCCCTCAGCGTTTCAACAGGATAGTTATGGGTCATGGGGGGATGTTTGTCCTCTGGTCCTTGTGGAAATGCTCCTACCAGTCGCTGCTCTATGAAGACTTCAACCTCAGGTGGCGTTTCCTTTCGTCTTGGCCTAACTGCCCTTCGTGATCCGAAACCTTTCCCAACTGTGGCCTCTTGGGACAAGAAGCTCGTACCTTCAAGCCTGGCGTTTATCTGTCCATTCCTATTGAGATCCTCCGTCCTTGCCCAAGTCAAGTTCCAGACAGGCAGCCCTAGCACAAGGCACATGGCTTTAACCAAAAGTCAACGACACAGACTCAGCTCCAAACGAAAGAAACATTATGGTTTGCCAGGTTCCGGATTGCTTGCAGTTTGGTTGCACAAATCACTGCTCCCAGCCAAAATACCAAGGCTCCAAAACAAACACCCTTCCAAAGCTCGATTGGACAGCAGTGAGGCTGAGATCTGCACTGGAGCCAAGTCCATCGGGCGAACATCTCACGCATAGCTGGGTTTTGCAGTGTGGCCGCGGCCACAAGGCCCAACACCCGCAGTGCCATACCAATGAGGCCCGGAAATCGCAGGATAACCCCCAATGGCAGGAGCACAGCCGCCGCAAGGCCCTTGTGCTTCCAAACGAATGTTTTAGCAGGTGAGAAATCCCCTGCCTGCGCGGCAGTACCTGCCTCAACTGCCTCCTTCTGAACGAGGCGCACTCGCTCCATGAGGCGCTCGGACCCCAGCTCCTCGTCTTGGATTCTGACAACCCAACCTATGGTTACATCAGCTGAAACTTTGGACTTTGGCCCCCCTCTGGCCTCCAGGACAGCACGGAAAAGCTCAAAAGGGTCCACATCCACGTTTCCCGGCGGTGGCTGGGCGCTGTAGCTGTGAGCTCTTCGTGCTCCGCTGCTGCTCGCAGAGGCCTGGCCGGTGCGGAGGAAGTGGTCGTAAGCCTGGCGCTTGTCCGGGTCACCCAGCACTTGGTAAGCTTCGGCCAGCTTCTGAAACTTGAGGGTCGCGTCCTTGGACGGGTTTAAATCTGGATGGCATTTCTTGGCTTCACCAAGATAAGCCTTTTTGATCTCTGCCTGTGAGGCTGAAGGAGACACACCCAGAACTTGGTAATGGGTCTGGTTCCGCACAGTAGCGAAGGCACGGCTAACACCATTTGATGCCCAGGGCCGGTGTGATGCGCTGGCGCAAGGCTTCCAGTTCGCCAGTTGTGCCGCCTGCACCCTACCACCAAGTAGACCCGGCCGAACAAAGGCACTGAGTGCTGGCGCCGTTCGTGAAACTGGCCCCAGTTGCGCTTTGCGACTCGCTCTCCGAAGCAGCTGCTTCATGATTTGACCTTACTCCTATGATGGCAAGATCAAACACTCCGTTGCGGTAGGTACTGACTTGAAGAATGGGATGCAGAGGATGCAGAGGGCAATTCTTTCAAACTCAATGCATGTCCCCATCTTTGCTTCTGAATTCTATGGAGCCGAAGAACGCGCAAAGGCAGGCGACAAACTCGCAATGCGACCAGCACAAGAAATGCTTTCACTACGTGCCAGTATGAACGCTTGATACCATGAGGTTCCTCATCAACCTGCCGTCTAACTCACACATTCCAACAGTCTGCAGAATTCCCCCGAATCTGAATGTTGATGAAGTGCTGTAATCATGGCACTGCCTAAGCCAAGCAGAGCTTTCCACTCTGAACGAAGCAACTGGCTGCAAAGCTGGCTGCAAAGAGTTGAGAGGTTGGAGGCCACGCACCTTGAACAAATGCTTTGCGGTCGAGCTCGGTGCTTCCTGGCAGGACCATGCAGGATTTCGACTAACAAGAATGCTCAATTACATATAGTGAAGACTGTGAAGCTTTTACTGATCCTTGCCAACGCGTATTTGAGAGGAATTCGGGTTGTAAGACGGGGCTAGAGATATAAATGCAGAAAAAGATGCCATGTAAATGCCTCTTCGTATGAAATGCCGAAGAAACATTGCGGTCTAATTCCGTCACAATGTCGTGATGGCTTCAGAAGGGTTGTGTCTTGCAAGGGGCTCACAAGCGGATGCTCATATGCACATGTGCAAACCATGACCCCTCAGCTCCTGCTCACGAGCTCGAGCTCCGTCAGCCAAGGCGGTGAGATTTATCACACTCTCTAGCGGGGCTTCCTCCTGCCGTGCCAAAATGCCTTAGGTAGGCTGCAGCGCAAGTATCTTCCAAGTTATGTTGCGCATGGTCCTGGGCAAGGCCTCCACTGCTGGTCGTCCTGCGCGGCGTGTTTTAGTCGAGGCTGAAGGTTGGAGAGCGGTTGAAAGATGACCCTGGTCCCGGACAGCTCCAGGCTTTTCCGGCGCTCTTGCTCTTGCTGCGGCCGTCGGTAAGGCTGCCCGGCTGCCACCTGCATCTCGAAACTACACTCGCATCTGCCCAAGAAAAGGAAAAGGAGATGACTCTCATATCTCTTAGGCAACGGCCACACGCTTGGCCTCCGCTGCTGCCAGCCGAGCCGGGCGGCGCTCGTCACTGCTCCGCACCTCTTAAGGACGATTCAAAAGAACCCCTAGCAGGGTACCCCTTTTGGCCCTTTCTAAAGTTGTACAAAAAGAAGCCTAATATCGTGCTAACATTGGAATTGACCCCCCCCCCCCGAGGCCAAGGGCCTTTGGTGTTCGGCCTCTTTTAACCCAACTGCAGCTGGATTTAGCCTGCCAAACAATCTTTGCCCTGCCCCCCTTCCCCCCCTTCCCCCCTCTCATTCTGTGATCCCTCACGAAGGTACCAAGCTTGGGGCACTGTCACTGAGATGGGGCAGGGGGTAGTCGTACCAAACACACACGCACCGGCAGCGAACCTGAGGGCAGAAGCAAAGCTCAGCTTATGCAGCTGGAGCATTCTGTCATTGCCGTACGAATGTTGCAGGAGATTACCAGGCGATTGAGGTCTTGCACACGGCTTCAGAAGGCTGCTGTGTTTCAGCAGCACACCTCGGACTCTGTCTGGGGTTGTGTAAGCAGTTAATATGGCAAGACATACAGGGAAGCACCAGGAAGCGACAAGTTGATTTGAAGTGGTCTTGTTCCAGGCTGCTATACAAGTAGCAAGACCTCAGCTCAGCACCCACAACAGCCCGCATTGCGGGAAGTTATTTAAGAGTGTCTTGGGGGGGCAATGGGTCTGCTTCATATCTTCATATTCTTGTATTGCTGACTTGCTCGTTTTGTCTGATAACCTCGCAGTTGGCGGCAAGTGAAGCTGCGGGGCCGGGCCTCAGGCTCGCGGCGGAGCCAGGTGCTGGGAGTTTAGCCTGGTGCCTAGCCCTCCATCCCCCGTCCACCCCCCCACCTATGCAGCTGGAGGATTCTGGAATGCTATACAAATGCCTTTGGAAATTCTACAAAGGCATTGAGGTATTGCACAGTGCTTCATGTGTTTCAGAGCTACTGCAAGGTACATAATGCCCGCATACTCTAAGAATACAAGCCCTGCATAGTCTTGCCATATAAATTGCTTACTTACACGACCCCTTACTAGGTGTGCTGCTGAAACACAGTAGTCTTATGAAGCACTGTACAATACCTCAATGGCCTTGTAAATCTCCCTAAGCATTTGTATGGCAATTACAGAATCCTCCAGCTGCATAGTTGGGTTGACAGGCCGAACAGCAAAATGCGGAACAGCAGGCAGGGGAGGGAAGGCTAGAGGGGGAGGGAGGAACATGGAAAATTTCACAGAATCCGTTTAGGGACCAGACTAGCATAGAATAGAAGCCCTGCATGGTCTTGTCATATAAGCTGCTTACACAAACCCTTACATGATGCTGCCGCCAGCACCATTCCTGCTTCACCAACCCGTTGGACCTGCCGAATAAACCTCTGCTGCCACTCTGACGGCAGCTTGCACTGTCTCTGAGACGGCACTTCTGACCGGCGCGCGGTAGCGTTAACAGTATGTCTTCCGGGCAAGCCGAATTTTGAGTCTGGAATTCAGGGTTTTGGGTCTGGGGATCAAGGTTCGGGGCCAGCTTGGGGGTTTGGCTTCAAGGTTGGGGGATCAAAGGCGTGGGGCTTTTGAGGTTTTATGGCTTGGGAGTGGGGTTGGGGGTTAGGGGGTTCAGGGGCTGGGGTTGACGGTTTAAGGCATGGGCCTCTGAGAGATTTAAGATTTAGGGCTTGGGATTTGCGCTCAAACAGCGATCTTTTTTAGATGTAAACTGAGAGCTACCTTGCAGACCATTCGCTCTGGAGATCCGGCCGAAAGATGCGTCAAGTCCTTCTGAAAACCTATCATCAGCCCCCTTGCGATCTCAAAACGTCCTGATTAGGGTTATGAGGAGGCCGGTATTAGGGGTACCCTGTCACAGCCTTTGAACCTCTTCAAAGATGTTCGCATATGCCGCATTACCCCGCTACCCGACCCTTCTCATTCAGCTTCCAGAACAGCCTCCTCACCGAAACCTTCCAACTGTTCCAGACCTGCGGGGCAGATAACAAAAAGTGCCCTCCGCATCGCTATGTTGACATTTGGTCAGAACATGTCTCTAAGGACGCAACTCGATGCCGGCTGCGGAAGCGGGCTACGATTCCGCGGTGCTCGGCGTGCAGCACCTGTGGTAGAGGGTCTTCCAGAAGCCCCCCGAGATGAGAAAAAAACGGGAAAAGGTGATTTAGAGGTGAACCGCCCCCCAACTTCCCGGATCTCTGAACCGAGCATACCGGGCTCTTGCACTCCACTGCATTGGCGAAGGTGAAGGCCGCCGTGGAGACGTGCTCCTGACAAGCCAACTGACTGCAGCACTGGCACACGAGAACAACAACACCGACCCTGTCCGCGGTCTGAGGGTCTGACCTGGACTCAGAGCCCCACCAGGTACGGCCTTTCCGGCCGGCAGAACGAGTAGCAATGACGATCGTGATGAAAAATCATAAGTATGAGCGGATATGCCGCATCGATTATGAACTTGTCGACCGTCCCTCAGCTTGCCCCCTTTGCGCAGCAGCCAACGAACAGGTTCAAAAGACAGCGACTGTCCAAAAATGGTCTGCAGGACATCTTTGGAAAATTGTTGGGCTCTGGGTCGCTCGCTGTGCTGTTTCAGGCAGTTGCATATTCTCTTTGAGCATGTGCAAAGCTTTTGGAATGAGTTTGAAGGCTCTCATGGGCACTTTCTTGGTGCATTACTGCTGTGCTCCTGCAGTTCTGCTGTATGCCTGTAATGGTGTTTTTGTCTTCCTATGCTCTCAAAAAGCTGTGCGACGTCTTGGGATCTACGAAGTCAAGACAGGCCGGCCGCCATGAAAATGCTGTTCTCACGGTCTTGGCATCAACCCACTCCGTGCACGTGGTGCTTGCGCAAGGTCCAGCTTGCAGGCTGGATTGAAGAAAAAGGAATCGAAATTCAAGTATCCCCTGCTGCAACTATGGTCCTCTTGAAACCTGAAGATTCGTCATGCTCTGTGTTGGACATCTGAAGTAGCGACATATGAATCATATGACTGATTGGCTGACGTGAATACATATCATGCAGGCGCTTGTTTCAGCTAGATCCTTTACGTAGTCTCGAAAGAAACTGCAGTGACGGGAATTTTCTCTTTGCAGGAATGGGGCTGTAGTCTCTTAAGATCCAGATATATTTTCAGAAATATTTTCAGAAATTAATGATTTCTGCATTTCAGCTGTCTGGCTGGTGATGGCACTTACTACTTTAATGTTAAGGTCTCAAAAATACCAAGATGGAGAGGCTGGTTGCACGGACTTTTGCCAGTGGGCCTCGAGGAGGCCCATCAGGCGGTGTCCGTATCCCAGGCATGTACCGGGCCGGCAGGATGTGAGCCTCATAGGACTCGGCGTTCAAAGACTTCAGGAAGCCTTCCGCGACTTCTCGCCCTTCTCGCAACAGGGTTGAGTCAGCTCAGCCTCCAACACAGCGTGGCGGGCCGGGACTGCGGCCTTGCCGCTGCCTTGAGATCCGGGCAGCAGGGGTCCCACGAGAGCATTCGTGGCTGCAGGCGAGCCCCGCACTGGCGGCCGGCAACCTGAAGGGAGCATTTGCCAGTGAACCTTCTAGGTTCAAAGCTGTTCTCACATTTGCGTCAAGGCCGTGGCAGAGTCACGAGAGCTCAGCCTCATCTGGATGGACACAACAGACAATTTCATGCTGCCAGTTCCACCAAGCTGCGTAGGCCCGGTCCAGCGACGCGAGGAGAGCGTCGATGTGCTGGTGCTGGCCTGCTTCGTGGCAAAACAGCATCATGCAAATTCCATGAATTCCAAAGAAGATTCTGGTCGCATGGCCTTGGCTTGTGAGCCCATCGGCTCCAGGTTCAACCACAGCAGTCTGAGCGTAAGGACTTTCAGGAAAAGCCTGCAATCAATGCTGTTGGCAGCGATGCACGGAGACTCCTAACCTTCACCAGCACAGCCAGGCGCACTCAAGTTGGAATTGAAGGCTGCCAGCTCCCACTGCCTCTGGTTCAACGGGTGCTATGGAAGCTGGCCGTGTTTCTATACTGGCTGAAGAGGAGCCTCGAGTGTGCAGTCGAAGTGGGAAGGCTTCACCTGAATAAAGGGTGAAAGCCATCCACGCCGATGTCTAGATAAGTCTAGAGTCTAGCTAGCTCTTCTACCACTGCTGCACAGAAGCCAGGCTCATCTCGTCTGCAAGCCACTCGATGCTCTCCCTGCGCACTTGCCGGTCACAAGACCTTAGCTTTGGGATAGTACACATCCAGTGCTGCTTGCAGAGCCACTAAGCCTCGAGCTGAGCTGTTGCAGAACATGGCCCAGTGAAGCTCAGCACCTTGCGCGGCTGGAAACTACTGTTGTATGCTGTTGGCGGTGGATGTCCCAACCGTGAAGCACTGGAGTCCAGCAGCCAAGGCCCACTTGCCTCAGAGTCTAGGGGACGAGATGCAGACCCCAACACAACGTATTCCCACCTCGCGTGATTACAGCGTCGAAGCTGCCAGGATTGCACACGTCCACAATCAGCACGGCGCAGTCACCCAATGAATTCTGTTGCTTCACACCTTGTGGGGGTTCAGCAGGAGATGAATTATTCCCAGTGAATCCAGGCTTCAGACACGAGCGAAGATCTGCCTCCACCCACCAGTAAGGGACCTGGCTTATCTGGCTTGTCTTTCCCACCCTCATAGGGCCAGGATTGGTAAGGATACCCTCAAGATGCAACTTGCTCTGGCCTCAACAAAGTTGAGCTCCACGGTGGGTCCTCTGCTCAGTGGGTCTTCTAGAAGCAACGCGTTGGCCCGACCTGCCACCAAAATCATGCAACAACACAAACAATGCATACAAAAGATAGCCACAGGGCCACCAATGCACCATGCAAGAATTGTATCCGACTTTCAGTACAACCTACCCCAACTGCCGTCACTTCCCCTCATTACGCCTCGAACTCTTTGTTTCGATCTTTGGGGCCACTCAGATGCATTGTAACCTTAGCTCCAAGCATCTCCAAGCCTCCACGCAAATGCCAGTAAACTACCGTAGCCCTCTTGCAGTTGCAACCTCAACTTACATCAACATTGCTGTGCTATCACGTACTTGTTCGACATCAGGGCGTTAACTGGACAGCATTGTACCAGTCACTAACAAGAAGCTTTGCAGTCTTGTTTGGCCAATACCTTTCAACTCTTTGAGGCAGCGACAGTCACGACAAAGTCGGGGGAAGGCACTTTGGCCAACTCCATCTCCACCGAGCACAAATGCCCGGGAAGAATAGGTCACAGACATTCAGCGCAAAGATCCATGCGCATCAACAATAGCTAATCCTTCAACTCTACCACCGATGATGCCAGCAGCATCTTACTTACTTCATTCTTGGTAGAATGGTACTCAAGATAAGAACACTTGTCAAACAGCGGAAGCTGTTCATCTCAGTCATGTTGATCTTTGTTGGGACTTCAAAACAACATTAATAAAACTTTTTCAAGAGCCGGAGGACGAAGGTTGATGTCATGTGTGCAATGTTGCTTGTCATGGCGTCCTGCTAGACTTGTCTTGTATTAGGGCCCACATATGGACTGAACGTTGCAAAGAAAGGTCATCTGCAGCCCGGCAAGTAGATTTGCCGACATGCAATCATCTCCTGAGCCAAATGGTGACATCCTCTCTTAATTTTTATTCCACATCAAAAAAAAGCCACATTCATTCAGTTTAAAAGAAGCCGGACTTCCACGCACAAATCAACCGGGATGTTCTCAAAAGCTCCCGGCAACGCTTCATGACCGCCTACCGACGTGTACCAAAACCAGATCTTCTTGACCCGTTGTGGCACGCAAAGCCAATGGCGGCAGGCACCGTGACGCTCTACCGACAAAGTTGCCCTGCGCATGTTACATTTAACATAGATGCTGTTACAGACAGCACATGGATAGGCATCAAGCAAAGGATCCATGGTTTAATTGTCCATCTTAGCCCAAATCCACCCCATGAATGGAGTTCTCGCATATGCTCAGGAAGAGTCGGGGCTTCTCCTGACTTCGGGAAGATTTGCAGGCTGCTCAAGCCTGGAAAACCTCTCAAAGTTCAGGCTAAAGAACAAGCTACAAAGATGACAACATCGTAGGTTGAAAGACTAAACGAAAACGTGATTCAAGAAAAGGGCCCCTTCTTTGAAACCTGAAATGTTATCAGCAAATAAGGGACCTAGCGTGCCACTGATAGGTTGTGAATAGAATAGCGGTATAAGATGAACAAGAAGAAACTATGCCATACATCTATCGTGTGACTGTAGTCGTCATTGGCGGTGGTAGCAGCAGCGCTGGCCCTCGGTCTCAAATGCTTTTCTGCGCTGCCAGTTCAGCAACCTGCTGCTCTGCAAAGCAGGTGTTCAGTAGCAGTGCGGACAGAATGGTGGCACCTTGGGACTGGAAAGCTAATGCTGCACTATGCCACCACTTCCCGAGGTCTCCGCCCAGTCCGCGAACGCAGGTGCGGGGCCGCAGACCTGTTAACGAGAAATAGCAAACGAGCGTCACCGCAACGACGAACAGGCACATCCTCATGCATCACTTAATAAAAAAATGTTGGTGGTAACTGAAAATGCTTATGCGCTACGGCAAATGCTAATTTTCCAGCGCCCGATTCTATGATGGGCGAACCAGAAACCCTAAACTGCTAGCCGCAAACGATCACGCAGGGTTCTGGAACCCGTTGGTCACGAATTGTGATTTGAGAATTGATCCGCTTCCTTAGTTTTTCTTCCTACTCCAACATTCTTCACTACCATTGAGGGTTTCCCTGCGGGCCTCCTTTGGCCACTGGCCTTTCTTCGGCCAAAAGACGCAGTAGAAGCATCCCTTTCCAATACTGGAGACGTCTGGGATGAACCACATGAACATACCTGCAGCGTGTGGCGTCATTGGGACATGCAAAGCAAAAACGTAGAGGCGCATGCAATGGCCGGAACACTATGGGACTATGGGCGTTCGAGATGCAGTTCTTGAGAAAGTCCAGGATGGCCAGCACAAGCATGACGCTGCCCTGTCTCCACACCAGCAACATGCAATGCAACGCAGACTCACCTCAAGTCAACATGCTTCTCATCTTAGTTGCATCTGGTATGCAGTCAAATGCTGGAGTCTGCTCAAAAGCAACAAGGAAGAGACGAGGCATCAACTGCAAAAGGCAAAGCTTTAAAAAACCTTTGACATCGATGCTGGTTTGATGCCCTTGCTCCCACTAAAATCCTCATCTAAGGGCTAGAACTGGCTTCCAGAGACCGACCTGAGAAGCATGTTGCTGCCCGCCCCCTACGGCACGAGTCAACTGATTTCAGAAACTGCACCCAAGATGGACTGACATGGCATCGACCCAGGCTACAAATCCGGACCCTACACGTGCCCAACGCTGGACAGGCACCAAATGGCCATGAGCGCACTTGAATCCCTACGTCGCCCGTTTCAGGCCGGCGATTTGCCTTGATGATTGCAAAGGTCCAGTAGAGGGACACCCTCGCGATCGTGAGGACGACCATCACGCAGTAGCCCAAGTAGTACAAAACCTGGATGTTAAACAAAACCCAATATCCACTAAGAGCATCTGGCCAGCCAAATGAAGCTCTGATGGAGAAGGCTCAAGCAACTCGAAAAGCTGCGTGTTCGTTGCCCAGTTCATACCAAGAGGCCGCCACAAGAAGCCAGCGCAGAAAGGTGACCAGGAAAACCACTGAGGCACACCTTTCAGAGTTATTGCTGAGATTGCTGAATTGAGTTAGTGATGTATGTGATGTGCAGATATGTGCAGCTTTTGCTTCTCTGGCCAGGATCCTCTGCGGCCGAAAGGCACTCGCTGCCTGGTGAGGTTGACAAGGTGCTTGAACCTGACATTGACAATATCGCCAATGCACCGCTGAAGGCTGTCCAGAGGCTTTCAGTTCGAGGGACCACTTCCAGCCATTTTGAAGAGCCCAACCTTAGCGTTCCAAAACTTTGAATTTTCATTGCGGGCATGCATGTGACCAGATGTGGCCAAATGTGGCCAGGCTCCCAACTCAAGGTCTCCCAGCACCGGATCAGCCCTGTCAATGCCAACACGTTGTGACTGATTTTTTTCGCCCTTTGCTAGACTTTGTGCCGCAGGCCTCGCTTTGTACTTTCCTCAGAGACGGAAGTGCTGCAGAAGCTGCAAGCTCACAAAAGTTGCGAATTGAACTTGGTGTGGGAAGCAGTTTCAGCTCTCTCCCTAGGCCTTGAGATTTGGGGAGAATTTAACCCATGCACAGCAATCCATGTCAATATCTTCTAGACCTTGAAGTCTGTCGTTGGCAAGCTGCGGCCAACTCACCTGAGCTTTTGCACATGGCAGCCATAGCAGCCACAGCAGCCACAGCAGCTGCAAATTGTAAAGCACTGTGAACGCTTGAGGCGCGGGCCAAGCTTCTGAGCGATCCTGGCACAAATGCCAGGCGCAATCTTTGCTGAAGTATTGCGTGCGCGCACCATCGCCCCATCTCTGCAAAGGAGTGTTTGGAGCAGTCCACAGACGATGGCACCTTCAAAGGCACAAGCAGCCAGAGCTTCTTGGCACGGCAAAAGAGTCCACCTTCGCCTTTGGTCCTGGGGCTGGGCCGAAAAGAGTTGGACCCACTGCCTCAAGGTTCCAGCAGCCCTCTCCCTCAAGTCAAGTTGACGATCAATGTTCACTGCCTCTCGGTCAGCACCCCCTCCCAGAACGAACGTGTTCCAAAACAGTACCTTGCGGCTGTTGCGGCGGCAGCAGCGCAGGCAACCAAGATTCAACCTAGATCGCTGAATCAATATATGAAAAAAAAAGAAAAATCCATATATATATATATACACACATCGTAATTTTACAGCAGCAATACGTTTGCAAACCGCGGGCACGACCACACCATCAAAGATGGGCCGGAAGTTTGGAGACCAGCGCTGAATCAGCACCTTGCCCAATGTCATGGTGAATCAAGGCAAGCAGTTCGCGCAAAATGAACTGAGTTCAGCACGTAATTCACGGCATGACTGGGAGGCCAGAACACCATCGCTTGCAGGTAGTCTCCTGACAACCGAACAGAAAGTTGCTTTGCAAGGAATGTTACTTCCCTCCTTAACCGGGTCCTGGCCACAGCTCCACCGCTTGAACCACACTGCTCCTCCACTTGAATAAGTTGCCGCTTGCAGCATTGGACAGCATGGCGGCTGCAAGGCTGTCCCAAAGTTGAAAGGCAGCCCAGCAATTGCAGACGGGCCTCTGCACTTCAAACACTGAATTTTAAGTGGGCCTGTTGGACAAATCAGCACTTGGTTTGCTGAGATTCCGGACCACAATTGTCAGTAGAGTCCGCGAAGCTCTCGAACAGAAAGCAGATTAACAGAGCCTGAGAGCCCTGATGCTAGCTCCCCCCTGAACAGCGCAACCAGCTGGAGGCCAAGGAGCATAAAGGAACACCCCGAGAGGGAGGTAGCCAAAGGTGAAGGCTGTCTGCATCTTAACGGCCTTGAGTAAAGCCTCAGAAAACTGCTCTGACTTGGCGATTTCAAACTCACACGAGCTTGCGAGCTAGGCACTGCCTGCCATGTGGTGGCGACTCCGAAGCGTGCATCACCTAGGTCCCAAACAAATCAGTCCGGCCGCCATACCAGGAATAAGCTTGGCGAAGAACAGTAGTCATAGAAGCGTCCGAGAATGGCCACCTGCGGTTTTCAGACCGTGTGGGCCGCCAGGGACCGAAAGTAAGCGACAACTTGTGCCTGGAAGAGGCATGCACAAGCCATAATCGCAAGGGTGTACCGCCAATCCCACCCGCCAATCTTGTAGCCATCCTACGATGCAATGCCACATCACTCTGGGCTGCCCAAAATCTGACTCGACTGCATCGATGATTCCTGAAGGTTAGACTTCTCATGGTAGGAGCGCACACGCTGCGCGAGAAGATCCGCGAGGCCAAACCTTTTGAGGGACAAACAAGCTTGCTTTTGGCAAACAACAAGTTACAGTCATAGGAGAAATGCTCAGTGCCCCCAAGCGACAGGCCAGCAGTGCAGAACCTGCATCAGTGCTTTCGGCACCAAACAGCTTGGAGCCTTTTGAGCCTGAAAACATTCATACTACATTGATTCACTAATTGCAGGAAAGCCACAGTTGCATGAAGATCTTGTCCTGTGCAGAAAATGAGCGTACAGCTTTCCTGGCGTGTACCACAGATTGAGTTGACCACTACTGCTTTGCACCTTGTGGAGCTTGAGGGCAACCTCGCTGCAGGTATCACACGCCAGCCACGGACGCGGCTACATGGCGCTTGCACTTCTCGCGGTCGTGGCTGCGAGGCTAAGGCAGGGGCCACCTTGAGAAGCCGACTCGCATCCGGAGAACGCTCGTCCCTCTTCAAGAGAAAGGAGACTGCGTAGCCTTGCCAGCCAGAATGAACAGCAAATTGTACTTGCTTACAGTGGTTTTGAAGCTTCTCATTCTGGTTGGTTTCACGATTCTCTAAACATTAGCTAGTGGACTGCAGATTGCCGCCGTTGTCGTAAGCTCCAAGCCAGTAGCACTGTTGCAGAGACTTGCTGCCCATTTTGAGCATTGGATCCAACGCAGGAAACTCAATGTGAATGGTGGTGCTCATCACGGCTCTTCCGCATTGCCCTGCTCGCTGCAACATTCCTCAAGCCCAAACTCTTACCTCTCAGCTTGTTCACCATGAAGTTTGCTGGCTTGCAGGATTCCGGAAGTAATCCCACTTTTGCGGGCTTGCTTGGGCCTGCCACTCCGACGCTGCCAAGAAGAGTCCAGAAGCGTGCCTCTGCGCTGAATGGTGGACTAATGATGCCTAGAACCACTTTGATTGCGGTTTGCCCGTATGACTACAAGAAGTAAGTTCCAACAAAAGCGGCCAGAATGGGAGCCCAAGAAACTGCTGGCAACATCATACGCAACTTGCAAACAAGTGGCCACGGACTTCACCTCCTTCTTCCTCTCCTGCCACCGGTTAGTACGCATCTGGTCCGGCCTTGGGACTTCGGGAGTGGCAACTGATGTCTATGCAACTGCCAACGGTTCTCCTTGCAACCCCGTTTGAAGGAAACTGTGCGGCTGGAGAGGGCATGCCATGACCCCGCACTAGTTTCCGCCTACAATGCCTACCTGCACACCCCGAAGCAGTGATGACCGAGTCGAAGCACGCAGTCTTCGCATCCTTCCATGTCTTCTCCTCAAGATGACCTCAAGCTTGGAGAAAACAAAAAGGTGGTTTTGCCATGGCGGTTTTGCCGTGAGCTTGCAATGTCTCAGCGGGGCCCACCTGCTCCACCTGCTTGGCGCACCAATTCTGAATTCTCGCTGCTCGGCCGCACAGCACCTGAGCCAGGTTCTAGCAACTTTGTCACTTGCTGTGCAAGTAGTGCAAATGCAAACTTTGTGGCACCTGCCACAAAGAGGCCAGCCAGCACTCGCCAACCAATCTAGGCATCGAATATAGGTTAAGATGTTCCGGAAACTGAGTGGCGAGGAGTGCCCATACCACAAAGGCCGCTGCGTGCATGCACTGGCGCAGTCGTCGCGGGCAGCTGCGGCCACTAAATGTGGCCGGCCTTGCCTGCAACGGAACGTGAGATATGATGTCTGTCATGGTCTCCGACTTGCAAACTGCCTTCACCTCCTCATCGTAACATGAAGGTGCATTTACCTCAGCTGGAGCTCGACATGCGCTTCAATTCAAAGGCCCCCAAGACGCTAAGGCTTTCGGCATAACACAGTAAAAACTAAATTCTTCCCGTTTAAGGCCAAGGCCAGACATCCTCCGCTGTTGGGCGGGCTGTCTCGAGCCAGGCCAGCAAGCGATAACCAGAAGCTCACGCAACTCATGGGTCGCGAGAGACCATAACTTGCCATGCACATCTCCCCTTGCAAGCTGACCTCACTTGACCCCACTTTTTGACAATGAGTGGTCAAATCCAAGCCGTGTCTATACCAGCCAGCTGCCCAGCTGCTTCTACATTATGTCAACATGTTTAGCTAGAGATCCCTTGGCTATTCAGATCTTAAAGTACTCAGGATATCTAAGTCACCCTCAATTTATGAAGCTCTACTGGAAACATTTGTCATGGTCAGGCTGCCCCGCTTACTACTGCTTTAGCATTCACTTCAGGATGGCCAAGTCCAGAAGGTCTCCTCAACATTCAAGGTACTGCATAACAACGATTCAAGGGTTCTTTGAAATCTGCAGGCTTGGGTAGTGCAAGCTAATTCAGTCACACAGAGCACGCAGGGTGTGTCCAATTCCTGAAATCCTTCCAGCCTTTATTAATAAATATTCTCAACGTAGTAACGGTGTGACATATTGTTGATCAAAACCCCTTCCAGGCCTGTTTGGAACTTCGACGATGACAGTGCCTTTCACGGACAGGTCTCTCAAAAAAAGTAGCCCTTCGCCAATCTTATATTAGAGGCTATGAACAAATAATGCTCTTACTTGTTAAAAAACTATACCGCATCTGAACATAGGTCCCCTAACCCCCCCAAGTAATATAATAGTTTCCATGATCTTATTCACCCCTTCATTCCCTACAACCCCCAGGAAGCACGAAACCGATTCAAATATTGGAGTATGATTAACTCATGTTAGGGATGAGAGACCCCAGCAGATAGGGTCTATCCTAGAACGGGAAACCCCTGCAAGTAGCCTTCCACTTCCGGACCCCTAGACCCATCCCTGGAGGGCTTCGGCAGATGCACAGACCACGATGACAAGCCCCTACCATGTGTTGAGATAAAGCCTTATTGTAGGCCCATGTCCCGTATCCAATGTCCATGGGCGTCTATCCATTCTACAAATAAACCCCTATAAAAAAATGCACAGGGGTCTATATGGATGCGTCCAAGGTTACTCCAACAACCAAGAGAGCATAAAGCATCAGATGCAAACTCTAATGTTGAGGCTGTACGTCCTAATGGCTGGAGGAGCCTGAGGAGGTTCTGCAATGATTTTTGTTTCTAGCTCATGGGATTCTACAAGGCATGTCCATGGGGCTGCGGCTTCTGCTTTGAATTGCAAACGGCTCCCGTCTCGGCAGCTGCCATGACTCTAAACCCCAAGCAACCCAAGCCCTCAAAACCCCTAAACACCCACAAGCCGAAGCTCCAAACAACAACCCGAAACCCTCAACCCCCAAAAATCACCAAACCCTAACCCCAAGCCCAAACAATCCTAGACCTCTAACAGCCCAAGGCCACACCCGAAACGGCCCAGACAGTATACCTCAAACAACCAAACCTGCAGACAACCCTAAACCACAAAACTGGAACGACTTACAATCCAAAATAATCCAGAGCCCAAAATGGCCCAAGACTGTACACCGCACATAAGCCCAAGGCCCGAACCCTTAACCCTGAATAAAGCCTGAGCCGTCAAACTGAAGGAGCCCTCAGGCCCTAGACTTACAGAATCTCAAAGCCTACACCCTAACCCCCAAGCCAAACGTACCCCACACAAATCCTAAACAACACCAAGCCTCAGCCTTGGACAGCCGGAGCAACAACCCCAAACCCTCAGACTGAGCCTGGTCCGCAAACTCAAGAGACCCAAGTCCAAACCCTAAACAGCCCAAACCCTACGCCCAAGACAACCTCAAGACCTAAATTCTCACCAACCCCAATTCGAGAATTCGAAGGAACCCTGAATCCTAAAGCCCTGAGGAACCCCAGGCGCTCGCATATCTTCATTCGGAAATGCGGCGACAAGGCGTAAACCCTAAAGAGGTCCGCACCCCAAACGCAAAAGTAACCGCACAACAGCCGGAACCCTAAACCCCAAACAACTCTAAGCCCTTAACTCCAAACAGCCCAAGACCCGAAACCATAACAGTTTTTAGAATCAGAGCTCAGGGTTCAGGGCTTAGATTTGTTTAGGGTATGCCTGTTGGGGCTGTTTAGGGCTCAGGGTCATTTGGGGTTGTGAATTGTTCAGTTCAGGCTCTACACTTGGCCGGTTTGTGGTTTGGACTTGTCCAGTTTTTTGGTTGGGGTTGTCTACAGCTTGGGTCCTTCCATGTTTTGCCGTTCAGGCTGTTCAGAAGTTTGGAGTTGTCTAAACTTTGGGCTTGGGGTGTTCAAGGTTTTGGGGTTACGGTTTAGGGCACAGGGTTTGGGGCTTCTTAGTGTTGAGGGCTTTGGGCTATTTGAGGTTGACTGCTTAGGATTCTTCAGTGTTTAGCTTTTGGGGTTCCTTGGGGCTTATGGTTGTTTAGGATTCTTTGATTTGGGGTTGTTTATAAACCATGTACACTAACCCCATACCCTATCGACCCCAATCCCTCCCCATTATACAGCCCGAGCAACAAATATCGAACAACAAGTCCAAGCCCTCAACAAGCCAGAACCCTAAATATTCCCACACAGCAATCCCTGGACAAGCACCAGCCCCAAACCCTGAAGAACCGGGCCTCTTAGCCTGAAACAGCATGAGCAGTAAACCCCAAACAACCCAACCTACAAACAACCCCAAACCCAAAAAATGAAAATGTCCAAGCTCTGAACTAAAACAAGCCTGAGTCCTTAATTTGCCCAACACTGTAATGCCTAATCAAGTCCAAATCCCAAACCGTCCTGGATCAGACTGCAAACCCTAAACAGCCCTAAGACCCTGCGACTAGGGAACCCTCAGTTTTGCCCAAAACCCATAAAGCCTTAAAGCCTAACTCTCAGCTCTGAAGCCTAAGCTGTAAGCAATGCTACCCACAAAACTCCCCAACAATCCAAAGCCCCAAGCCCAGAACCACGCAGAAGAATAGACAGCTCCAGCCCTGAACCCTGGACAACTCCACAGCCCAAGACCCCAAACCCCAAACAACCCAAGGCGGCTCAAACGGAGGGTCATACAACATGGACACAGTCGGATGAATGGGTGGATGGATGGATGGCTGGATAGCGGCCTGGGGTGTGACAGCCATGGGTCAGGCCTCGTCCCTCCTGGGCTCCGGTCGGAGTTCAGGTTCCCAAAGCCCCAGGGGTATCCAGCAAGCAGCAAGATCTTGCAGACTCAACCTTTCTCAGCATGACCCGCGTCCCCTCTTCGAAGAGACATTATCTGCTGTGGTTCCTCGTAGGGCGCGTCATCCCAGTGAAGAGCCGGAACACCCCCATTCACCTGAGCCTCACATGATATCCACATTCACCCTCACATGGGTCAAGGCCACTGGCACTCAGAGTGGTGCTGGCCCACACCCGTAGTGACCACAGCCCTGCAGTGTCAGCCAGAAAGACTGCCCTTCAAGCATGGAATCATTCCTTTCGGACTGTGGGAGGGGCCGAATGGGTATGTATAGCCGCATTGTATGCAGTATTTCACACATTCTGGCCGCGAGAAATGAGATTACAATAATACTTCTAGGTGTAGGTCCGTGTACGTCAGGGGTTTGTTTGGGGAGTAGACCGTCCCGTAATGTGCTGGGAGGTAAGCCCCAGGGTCGTATGCCGGATAGGGTGCTACTATAGGCTGGGATATGCTGGGATACTGGGATACTGGGATAGACCCTGCGCATTGCGGTTTATTCCAAATGCTCTTGACCCTGTGTGTCTATCTACCTAGCTACAAGGCTTTATCTGAACAGTGATTATGTGGGCCTACCGATACGTGTTTTGGTCGATGGGCGTAGGTACTCTCTATAGGCTTCTTCAGAAAAAGGGACAGGGTCTCTACAGGGTCTATGGACGCCTGATCCAAAATAGACAGCTACAAGTACTTCCCTGGACTATCTTCCAGAACCTTCACATAGCCTGTGTTCTGCTTTTGGAGCAACTACGCAAACAATCTGTGCTGGGCCTTGTCATCATCCGGACCGCGTCGTGCGCACGTCACAGTGCCGAGGCTGGTGCTGACATTCTTCCCAGTCTTGTCCTGCAGGCGTCTGCAATCGGATTGCACAAATTGTATGTAGGATATCCATGGTAGGCTTTGATCAAACCAGTTCTCTCTTGAGCTCATGGAGTCTAAGGCCGTGGCCGGATAGATCAGGTTGAAGGCCAACTTCACCTTCGGGTCACGAGCCTCGGGTGCCACGTCCTTGATCAAGTCCGCCAACCTGGGCAGGGGCAACATCTTCAGAATTCTGTGGCCCCAAGAGGTGTCCACCTGCTGGAGAGAAGCTACTTAGATTCGTCAAGAAAAGAGTAAGCTTGTATGGGTGGAGAGAAGTAAGAACAGAGTCGGGAAGTCAGCCCTCTCACGCCGTCCCTGAGGCAAAGCACTCTCTGAGCGTCACATCCGGCCAGGCATAGACCTGAAGCGAAAACAAAGGCTTACGTAGCGGCACTGTAGTGCCATTGCAACAGGCTCAAAGCTCCCATTTCTATCTTCTCGATATTTCACAAACGGACGATTGCATGAACATTCCAGCTCTACCGTCTTAGCGGCTGTCTACAGGCACAGTCCAAGCCAAGATTATCATTGCCTGGAGCTCATCATGGACCGGCTCCTTTCCACGCTCAGCGAAAGCCTGCAACACGTACTGGCCGTTCTTCTTTCACAAAGGCTGCCCTTCTTTTCTTCCCCGGCAGTGAGCACTTGAACACGCGGAACAACTGAGGCGGCCTGGATGCCGTGATGCTCGCCTGTCATGCATAGATGATGCTCCCCACAAGCCAAGAAGAAGGTACAGTTTCTAGCAAATTGGGGCGGCCTATCTTCCGAAAGATCCGGAGCCTCAGCAGAGAAAAATCAAGAAGCACGCAGGAACACGGAAGCAGCGCATGTTTTGTGCTCGGATAAGTTGAGATGTCCAGCAACATGCTGATGGACTGAGCCTGGGGCAGGAAGGGGCAAGTGCGTGAACGATCCAGCATCTTTCTGGGTGGAGGCAGAATCGCTTGCTTGCCACGGCCTCCGCTTGGGTGAAGACTTCGTACCAGCACTTAGGGCTTTATAGCTTTATGACAAAGGGGCGGAGTCTTCTCAGCCCCACCTATCACCAGAGACCAGAAGCCCATACCAAACATTCCAGCCCCTCACCCTCCCTGGAGAATCGGCGCCTTTGGCCGGAGCCTCACCAGCTGCGCCGGCTGCCGCACCCTGCGGCCGCTCGCCGCGTGCTGAAGCGACCGAAGCAGCCATGGCACCCGTGAAGTTCCTCAGTGCGCCAGCCGCCTGGCCTGCCGAGGACACCAAGGTCAAGGTATGTCCAGCATGTGAACTCCTTCGTGCCTGATGCTAAGAGACTGAGTTGTAGCATTTAGCAAACTACGGCGCACCGACATGTACCAGCCTGATCGGTCATGGTCGCGGTCACGGTCTCGGTCTCGGTCGCCATCACGATCACGGTCGCGATCACGGTCGCGGCGACGATCACGGTCATCCTTCGCAAGACAGCGGCTCAGCATACTGCCTGCGACAGTGTCTTGCTGTGCGGAACTTGACCCCTTAAGGCTCTTGATCCACTTCACAAGTCCTTCTCGGTCCTCTCCTCACGCTCGCGCTTCTCCCCTCGACGTTCTCGACGCTCCTGCAGTGACATACTGTGCCCCGGCAATCAAGCACTCCTTTCGGTGATGCATTGTTGGCTCTAGGGGAACCTGGCAACCCTGAAGAAATCGGAGTCTTACAGCGAGCATGATATGCTAGCCACTAGCCAAGATCACAACTTTTGCAAATACGACAATAGCTCTGCACTCTGCATACCAGTTCCCATTTGAGCAATCCCATGACGGAACAGTTGCAAATAGCAATCTGCCTTGGGCAGCATGTTGAAAAATCTGATGGGTTTGTGCAGCAAGTAACCCTTCGCATATTAGATCTGGAAGCTAGAAAGAAATCAAATGTACGGAGAAGCTTGGAGAGGGGCCCAGCCCTGAGAGCAGCTTTTACGCACATTCCACAAGGTCACTCCTCCTGTTCCTCGCTCTCGCTGTCATCTGACCCCATGGCTGCTGCTCGAGGCTAAGGCAATCGAAAGGGCTTTGTATATGAAAAAAGTGCAACCATTTCGTGAATCATCCGTTTCAACACAGCCTTCCAATGTTGAGCCAAGGATGCGCGGTCATATGCAAGGCTGTTTGGTGCTGCCTCTGCAGCATAAGAAATAATCCAATCATGGCTTCACTCCCAGCCTTAGCTAGTGCACCCGGAGCTATCTTGACGCTAGCTTGCAGCTTCATCGGCTGTACACGGGCCACAAACAGGCCGGGCATTAACTTGGCGATTGCATTCGCTAGCAGAAGCCGTAGCCGGCATCATGCCGAGCAGAGCTGCTTTTGGGTTTGGTTTCCTTGGATGCAAGAGCACGCTGCATAAACTTGCATACTTGCTTCACGAGCTCCTGCTGGAGATCAGCAAAGCTCAGCTGAGTTGCATCATGACCGAGGATGAGATCTTCCTCCAGTTTCCTGCATGCAGCGAAGTCGGTAGAATTCGTATAAGCCTCGAATGTGCCAAATCCCTTTGCATGACGGCCAAAGTTGAGCAAACGGTCGCGCTCGACTCTCATTCCAGCAGTCGCAAGCCAGTCTCGCAAACCAGCCCGTCCTACAGGCGTCGGAAACGTCATGAAGCGCCACTTTGACATCCTGCAGCTCGAAGGATCATGATCGAAGTCTGCAACAGCCTTTTGTGGCATGTAGAAACCTCTACTGCAGCTTCCGCAGCTTCTTCACGATCAATCACAACTGCTTGTACTACCTGCCCAAGCCAGTGAACAACTCGCTGGCAGACCGCTGCTTGTACCAAGATAGATGTACCAAGCCACATCACGATAAAGCCATAGGCAAGCCTTAGAAGCAGCCAGAAGCCAAGCGGTCTGTGCAGCACCACAGGAATTGCTCTGCCAAGCAACCAGAAGAAAAAGCACAACCACCAGCAACAAACCTCAGCGATATGAAACTTGCACCACGGCAGCCAGAAACGCTCCAACGGACCGAACCCAGATCCTGAGCACCCCACACATGTGTAGTTCGCCATTCTCCTGACTACAAGAGGAACTGGAAGGATCTACAGAGTAGCGCCCTTAAGCTACACCCAGCTAAATGAAACCGCATCAAGCAGAAAAACACATCTGTGAGAAAGCCTAGCTAGCAGAAAATCAACCCTTCTTGCACAAAAACCCTTTCTAACAGAAGCCTAGCAATAAAAATGCATGCCAAAAGCAGCATGTAGGAGGACTCCACATGAAATTACCACGTTTGTGCGCATGCTTCTTGAACCCCTTTTGAAGCCGTGCCTAGTAAAGTGTTCTGCGTTAGCACCCTGATTCTACCTGAATGGGACCACGGCCGCCTCTTGCCTACCAGGCACTACAACCACGACCTGCGCTTATGCTCTGTTAACTCTTTGCTGTTCCTGCTCCTGTTGCGACTTTGGCCGCTGGCACTGAACACCAATCTACAGCTGCTACTGTACCACCAATCATGCTGCTATGACGAATGCTGAATCCCACTCCCACTGTACTCGCATCATCGCGAGATATTGCTACCAGCGCAACGAATAGTGCAACCATGGGTCCCACCAGTGGACTTGCCGTCCAATATGCCAATGAGACCACAGCTGCTTGCAGAACCGACGCGTTTGCGGACCAATCTGAGCAAACTGCGCGGGGGCGTAAACAGTGCCAGAACATATCTGTCTCTTCAGAGGCGCCCAGAGCTTCATACAGGTCGGCCGGCTGGCCCCAGCACAACCCCACAGCCGCCCCCATTTTCCTTCATTTCGGGTCCGGTCCCTGGTGCTCCCGGACAGGGGCCAGAAATTATGCAGCTCGAAATTAATCCTTTTTGTTCCAGTCCCCCTGATACTGCTTCCTGGGCACCACACTCTTAGCCGGGCAGAGGAGGCCGGCGAGCAGCGATTGCAATGATTCCGCTTCTTTTGATACGTCAGAGACAAGCAAGCCTGGGTCTGGAAGAGATCCGTCAGGACAGCGCCCTTTTCGACGCGCAGGGTCTCCCTGGGAAACATGCTGTGGAAGGCTACATGATGGTATAGGGAACTGTCATCCTGCAGATTAGGAGCTCGCAGTTCTTTGTAGAGGCTTTCAAAGAGTTGAAGCAGCCGCAGCGGCTGATAGCAACACTCCTGACACAATTGCTTTTTGCACTTCAAACGCCTCACACTCAAAGACCGCTGCAAAACCCAAAGCTTAGACTGCGACGACTCATCTGTACCAGCAAGGGACGTGCTCGCCAAGCAACTGAACGGGCTCTGAATCCGACAAACATCAAGGAGGCGCAGCATCTGCAGCAGCAACCGGGAAAGGCACTTGAACAACTGGGTGGTTGCTTGCGTGACTCTGGATGCACAAGTGCTTGCACCTTGGTCTGCCAGACAGCTGATGTCAAGATCGTGGGGAAAGGTTTCATCACGAACTGCATTTGCAGATTGGCCGCTGATTTCGCTCAGGCCCGAGTTGATGGGCGGACCAAATGCAGGCGGCAGCGGAGGGGTCTCAGACATTGCCAGATTTGAGATCACAATATTTGTCCTGTGCTCTCGCATTACACCATTAAAACTGTCTTGCAGAAGGCAAGTCAAGCTGGTGCTTTAAGAGAGGATGCGTGGGAGGTGTCATTTACACTTTGTCAGACTTGGGCCGGCAGTAGCCGCACCACATCAAACGTCAAATCCATATCGGGAAACAAACAGCGTGACAGCATCTGGATATAAGCTACCCGGAAAAAGCATGTCAGAACATCAAACACAGACCACACTTTTCTGTCTTGCTTCCAAGCAAATCATTGGGGTCACAGCGGACCCGGCTTGGCAGAAACTGACGATCGAACACCTGCAAACTTGTTTCTCAGAACATTTGTCTGGCCGGTGAAGCCAGGCACTTCGAACTCAGAAGAAGTCAACCACGACGTCGCCTCCTTCGGAACAACTGGATTCGAGACTTTGCTGATTCCTTCCATAATTTCTCGGCTTTCGACTGCTGACCTGTTCGATCAACCAGAGACGATCACATGGCGTTGAAAGAAAACACGTGCACTTTCTGCAGCACTTGCGGGACATATTTCACTGCCAGACGCATTCTGCTGCATGCAGTGTTGAAGGTCTCAATGCTTCATGTGGTTCTGACGGAAGCTTCCTCAACAAGCGCTTAGATCCCTGGCTGTGTGAACACGGAAAGCTCCCTGGCCAGAGGTTGCTGATCAGAAGTCCAGCATGCTCCAGGCCCACATCACAAAAGACGTTCGAGAGTGGAAGCTGTAATTGAATCTAGGAATGGCCATGAAACATGGCCAGCTCGAAGAGCTTTCCAAACATGCAGATGGTCCCACAAGAAGTGCCTTTGGCCCACTGGACCATGAGAGGAGCCAAGATGCAGAAACGAATACAAAGACACAATACCAGGAGACGACACCGAGACAGGGCCAAACAAAGCGATGTGATAAGTACAAGGAGGATCATAGCTCAATACCCCATCCCTGTAACTCCGGGGGTTCTTCCAACCTAGAGACCCTACACGCAGTGAATCCTAGAGGCACAGCGTGAAACACAACACTTGAAACAGGAACCCTGTCTTCCTACCACAGAGCCAACCTCCAAAGACTTACAGACTTGCAAGCTTGAGGGTCGCGTCCTGAGGGCTTCTCGCTGAGCTTGGCAGCCTCCCGCTCGTCACCGGAGTCCATCCAAGCGGCTTCGAACTTGCCATCTGGGCGCGCAGCAGGCTGCAACAGCACTTGAAAACACACAAGCCCTGCCGACAATGTATGGCTGCCGGGTGACTCCAGAACCCGTAACCTTGAAGAATCGAACTGAGTTTTCACAGGAGCAGCATTTTTAGCTGATTCACTGAGCGAGAGAGAGAGAGAGAGAGAGAGAGAGAGTGGATACTGAGTGGCGAGGGACATGAGCAACATGAAAAGAAAAGCTTGTCATTCCTGCCAGTTGAAGGAATGCCGAGAAAACCAAGGCATTCAGATCTTGTAGACAGACAGAAACTGCTGAGAACGCAACAGGATGAACAAAACAGTACTACGGGCACTTGTAGAAGAATTCAACGGCCGAACCATGAGGAGTGAATCGAACCAATGCCCAAGCAAGAAATTACAAAAATCCGGAACACATCAATTGTCATGAATCTCTATCAGCCAGGGTTGCAAAATGCTGCGCTACTCAGTCCCTGCCCGGATTGTGCTCATAAGCCACGATCATGCATGTTCATTATTGATACTTTTCTTGGCACTCATATCAGCATGGACAACAACAGTTGCCATCAGTATGGCCGCTCCTCCTGTTGGAGTTCCTGCTGCTGTAACCTACAGTCGCAACAGTGACGTTGCAGTCACTGTCGTAGTCGTACTCGGCACATTAGTACAGATAGTACAAGTAGTGGTGGTATTAGAAAAATAATGATGGAAGTGGAGGTGCTTGAGACATTGTAGTACATAGTCCATAATGCCAGTTGTAGTGCTGCTACTACTACTGCTACTGCAACTGCTAGTGCTACTGCTACTGCTGCTGCTGCTGCTACTACTACTACAACACTACTACTACTACTACTACTACTACTACTACTACTACTACTACGACTACGACTACGACTACGACTACTACTACTACTACTACTACTCCTGCTACTACTCCTGCTACTACTACTACTACTGCTGCTACTACTACTACTGCTACTACTACTACTACTACTCCTGCTACTACTCCTGCTACTACTCCTGCTACTACTACTACTACTATT
>CAJNIZ010031236.1:47609-60376 GCA_905231905.1 Symbiodinium pilosum | reverse complement strand
GGGTTTAGGGTTTAGCGGTTTAGGGGTTTAGGGTTTAGGGGTTTAGGGTTTAGCGGTTTAGGGTTTAAGGGTTTAGGGTTTAGGGGTTTAGGGTTTAGCGGTTTAGGGGTTCAGGGTTTAGGGGTTTAGGGTCTAGGGTTTAGGGGTTTAGGGTTTAGGGGTTTAGGGTCTTGGTGGCTTCTCAAAAGCAAGCTGTAAGGTTCAGATTTCAGGGAGTAGCTCCGTGAAATGTTTACGGGGACAGATACTTTCAGGTGGTTCGGCTTTGGTGGGGTTCTAAAGGTCGCCTCTCTTCCTCAGAATGGGCTAAGGGTTGCCTAAACCCCCCAAAGTAGGTAAAATAATGGCCCAAGACCCCTAAATATTGCCCAGAAGGCCATTATTCTGCATACTTTGGACGTTTAGGTGAGGCGTACAATAATTTACTCGGGTTTAAGGTTGAGGGTTAAGATGATTTACTCGGGCTCGGCCCTGATAAGTGCTGGAGAAGCTCCCTGGGCCCTAAACGTGAAACCTTTTTAGGGCCAGAGGGTTTAGGGTACGAGGTCTCAGGGCCCTAAGCTTTGAGGGCCCTAAACCCTCAATCCTAAACCCCCAACCCTAAACACTACCTGGACCCCAAAAAGTAGGAAAAATAATGGCCTTTTTGGCTATCAAAAAAGGGTTTAGGGCTATTATTTTACATACTTTTTGGTGGTTAGGTAGACTCTAAACACTACACACCCGATTCCAGGGCTGAGGAATAAGGGGAAAGGACTCGTGGGTTGAGAGCCGGGGGGTCTTAGGGGTTTAGGGTTCAAGGTCTAGGGTTTCGGGTTTAGGATCTTAAGGGATTCGGGGTTTAGGGTTTAGGGTCCTAAGGGGTCCGGGTTCGGGCTTGGGGTCTTAAGGGGTTTGCTGTTTAGGGTCTTGAGGGGTTTAGGGTTCAGGGTCTATGGGCCTAAACGCGTCGATATATGCCAAGATCCCTCTGAAGTCTATTTGAATTTGCCTATATCATTTCAATTATGTAGAAAATAGTATCGGTTATCTTGTAAGTCTTTTGGGAAGGATGTGAGGGTTATGCAGATTGCCTACTGGGAGATCCGTAAAAACTTAGGCGGACCCCCCACCCCGCAATAGCGGCTAAGGGGAATGCAAGGGAAGCCTACCATAATTACTATGCTCCCGTATAGTCACTATTACTGGGTGGCGGGGGGGGGGCTCCACCTAACATAGATTGTGAGCTCTTTGGGTCCTTCGTCGCACGCCCTAAGCGGTAAATTGCGCAACTCGAACAACAACGGCGGTCACTGCGGGCTAAACAAAGAGGACACAAACTTACCAGAATGCTGCTCCAGGAGTCAAGCTTAAACGTTGAGGGTGTCAGGGTGTTCGGTTTTTGGGATCTTTAGGCTTAAGGATTTAGGGTTTAGGGTTTTAAGATTTCAGGGCTAAGGATTTAGGGTTTTGGGGTTTTAGAATTATAGATATAGGGTTCAGGGCTTTGGGCTGAAGAAGGGATGAAGATTTAGGGCATTATGGGGACTCTGAAGCCGAGTTTCCTTATGCACTCCGAAGGCAATGCTTATACTTTAGGCGGACCCCCTACCCTGCAATCGTTGTATACTGGGAATATCAGAGGACACTATTACTCAAATTACCTATATCGCTTCCACTCACTAGTACTGGGTGGGAGGGTATCATTGAGCGTCTACCCCTTAAGTCAGGGATACTGTCGATACAAAGAACCCTGGCGACCGTAAGCACCTATGGTATGCTAGCATACTAGGATCGTGCTACAACCCTAACCTCTAACCCCTGAACCCTAAACCCTTCAAATGCTCGAACAGAATTTTGGCTCCCTGGACCCTGGGAAACCCTAGGGCTCCAGTTACCTAAATAATGGGTTCTAGGTTCTATATAGCCTATAGATTCATAGCCCAGTAACCTACTTTTAAGTAAATGGGAGCCCTAGGGAAACTGTGCGCTTGCCAGGCCCCCTTGCGTGATGACTTCCGCGGCTGAGCTCTTGGGAATGGCCTTCTCTCACAAACCCTAAGGGTCCAAGGACCCAAATAATAGGGTCCCTTTAAAGGGGTTATAGGGGGATATATAGGGATTTTTGGGGAATATATAGGGGTATATAGGACCGAAATAATAGGGTTTTAGGGCTCAAATACTATGATTTGGGCCCTTAAATCCTATTATTTTGGTCCTTGGACCCTTAGGGAAAGTTAATTATAGGATCCCAAAGAGGGGGGTGGTTCAAGAGGGGAGGGTACAAGGGAGACTTGGGGAACCTTAGGGAAGCTTAGGGAGAAAAAGGAAAAATACGGATTACTAGATTACCTACCCCCCTTGGACCACCTCCCTTAAGGACATCCCCAGGGCTTGGGGTTTAGGGTTCAGGGTCTACGGGCCTTTTCACACAAAGCTAATGTTTACTTGTTGGTTGAAAGGAATGCAGGAAGGGAAAGGGAAATAGGAAACTACTCCAACATTGGCCAGCGGTAATGATCACGAAAATGAACTGAATGGTTTGACCTTGCAGCAGGTTGTGGCAAAAACTGCTGTTGAACACCCGAATAAGTATGGTCATCTCAAGCACATTGAGTTGACCATCCAGTCTAGGGGCCATGCCGGGGGCTACGAACAACAAACCGCTGGAAAGGCTAGGACCCCTAGAAGGGACCCATCATCCCAATGCCTTATATAACCCTTATATAGGCCTTGTATACCCTTTCTATAACCAGGTAGTACCCATATAACCCCCAATAAGCTACAAAGGTCCCCATTAAGGGTCCCTCCTGAAGCCCTTAGACAGACAGCAGATCGGGGTCCCAAAACATCTGTACAGGGGGCTACGGTCGAGCACTTCTTACAGAGACCTGTGGTCCAAACAAAGTTTGCTTGAGCAGGGAAGGGGCTATCGAGCATGACCTTCTAGACCTCTTAGCCCTATGATCTTCCCTGATTTGGATATGAATAGAGGCTTGGGACCCATCATCGCCCATCCTCGTGTATAGTCGACAGTATTTGAGCCCTAAAGCCCTTTGATTGGGTCCTTGGACTCTTAGGGCTTCTGAACCTGCAAGTATGGTCAAGCAACAGGGCAAACACCTGATCGACTGTGCATCGGACTGTGGCCAACAACTCGTTGCCTGACCTAACTCTAAGGCTCCAATGTGGGTTTAGGGTTTGGGGACCATATTTGGGTTTAGGGTCTAGCCAATATCCCTTAATTAGGGAATATGCCTTAAATCCTATTAGGGATCCTTAATAGGATCTAAGGTATATTCCCTAATTAAGGGATACTGGACTTCCTGGGTGCTTGACCATACTGGGAGTTACGCTCAAATGGACTTACTTGACCATACAGCTGGCTGCGGTTAAAGCTGCGCTTGTTTGAGCTGCATCACTTACCAGCAAGGTTTGCTTGAGCACTGAGGTGCCGACGGACGGCAAAATATCCGGATTATGGTGCCATACACGGGCATATGGTAAAAAAGGACGTGCTGAACCATGATATGGGGGACTGATCGAATAACGCCTGCTGGATGACATGACGGAGGTCTGCAGTCCAAGGTAAGCATGCTTTCGCATTGAGTACTTTAAAATGCGGAGGGAATTTAGGCAAACAATATTGGTAATTGCTCGGGATCCTACGCTAGCCCTTCGATACTGCCCCCATCCTCTAGCCCATGATGCTGTAGCCTTTAGCATTAGCCTACCCTAAAAAATAAGCCTACCTACACCCGATGACTGTTACCGCTATAGAGGACTGGCAGCATCCAACTTGACCCTCCCGTGCCACCACGTATTGTCAGTAGGCCGAGTAGGGTTTATAGTACCATAAGCACTCAAGCCCAGGTTTTAAGTGCGCCCCCCAATTCTGAAAAGGAAACTAGCACCAAACCGTACCCAGGTTCAAAACCATCGAAACTTAGCTGCCGGACCAGCTCCAGAGAAGCTCGTACTTGCGAGGCGCTGCTTGCACCTTTGGGTTTCGGGCTTTGGGTTGATTCAGGGCTTTGGATTTCTAGATCAGGGTTAGGGCCTTCATACAGTGCAGATATTGATTTTGAGTTTACGGTCTGGGAAAGGGTCTGATTTCACGAGAGTTGGGGATGCGAGGATTTAGGGTACAGTAATGCCTCAAGTTGAGACACTTGAACACTCCAGCTTGGGTTTATGGTTTAGGGTTTAGGGTTTTAGGGTTACATAGTGGTTTCCCAGACTAGGGGTAGCTTCTTGGGGTTCCCTAGAATAAGGACTAGAATACATGGGGTCAAAGAATGGTAGCCAAATTTTGTACGAAAAAACCTGATCAATTCACAGTTTAGGGCTTGGGTTAGGGGTTTGGGCCCCAGTTTAGGTTCGATGCTAGAGCAGCCCAAGCAGCTTCAAATTAGCTTGTTGAGGCAAGCAAGGATCCTCCTTTGGCAGAAACAGGTCTGATCCAGTCTCCTTGAGTGCCTGGCCTACGCCCTAAACCCTAAGCCCTTACCTTACATCTTAAGGAAAGGATCCACGACGCAACTGGTTTGACTTCTGGCACGCTTTGCTCAATCGCACGCCTGTCCCTAAACTTCCAGGGATTGGCTTCGGGATCAGACTGTCGGGTTTAGGGTTTAGGATTTGAAGTTTAGGGTTTAAGGTTCTTGTTCGCCCCTTGTCACGTTTGGCCTTTGCAGCAAGATGCCATGAACCAGCTAGTATGATACGCACCTGGCAATCCTAGTACCTGGGTTTAAGGTTTAGAGTCCTAAAGCCGATAAGAAACATACCAACCCCTAAATGCCAAAACCTAAACCCTAAGCCCAGCATGTCAATTAAATTGGAGACCAAACATCCCAAATCAATCTTAAGCCTCAAACGCTTAACCCTAAACCCTAAGCAACAAATCCTGAGCCCCAAACCCTAAACCCTAAAACTTCAAGCCCAGAGCCTAAACCCCAAATCTCACGGTGCTGTAACCTACCAACCGAAAAAAGCTTAGGCTAGAAGAGGTTGAGGGTTGAGGCTTTAGGGTTCAGGGTTCAGGGTGGCCGCAGCATGTACCACGCCTGGCACTTTGGATCCGATCAGGGAGCCCTTCAGACCCCATACTTCCACTTTAGAACTTAGGGCTATGAAAAAACAATCTTTGAACGGCGGCCATTGGAGCCTTTTCAAAAACACAGCCACCCATGGCAGACTGTTGATGGATGAAATCTTGCACCACCTAGGGGCCCTAAAGTACTGTAATTCCTAGGACTCTAGGGACCTAAGGTGGTGCAAGATTTCCTCCATCAACCGTATCACCCCAAGTTACAGGGTTTTGATGCAGCTGAAGTCGTGCCCTGCAATGGCTTCTTTGAGGCTCGCAGCCGGTGAGGCAACCCTGCGGCAGCATCCTAAATCCTAAGCCCTAAACCCTATGTAAATCCTACACCCTAAACCCTATATATATCCTAAACTCTAAATCCTATATAAATCCCAAACCCTAAACCCTATATAAATCCTAAACCCTAAACCCTATATAAATCCCAAGCCCTAAACCCTACATAAATCCTAAGCCCTAAACCTAACCCTATTGACCCTAAACCGAGAGGGAAGCCTGTAGCTCAACTCCCAAACAGAAGCCGGTCAAATCGCACGCTAAGCCCATAAAAAAGGCAGGCAAAGCCCAACTTGTTCGAGATCGAGAAAAGAAGCCCGGTTACCTGAGGTTCATAGGGTTTAGGGTTGAGGGGCACCTTGGGTGGTATAACCTTATATGACCTTCATATAACTCCGTGTATAACCCATCACCCTCCATAGAGCTCCTTCATAATACCCGTGTAGCATCGCGAGCTCCCCGCCTCCTTCCGGGGCAGTTGCAGGCTCAAAAGCGAGCTGGAATCGAAACCGCTCTTCTAGCAGTCCTCCATCGACTTGCTGCTTGCTACTAGAGAATGAAATAGGCTTATGGTCCTTTGAAGAAGACTCTATGAGGATCTGATCGCTTCCTGGGGTTAGGGTTTTTGGCTCAAGTTTTACTGGATCATTGCTACTACGGAATAAATGAGCGCTGCAGAGACTGGAAACCACGATAGTACGGGGGGGCTACCCACATGTAGAGTCTAGGGGTCTGGGGGTTTGGGATTTATGGATTTGGGTGTCATGTTTTCGCTTGAGGCTTACTTGCTGGTTATTAGCCGGGAGTGGAACATCAAGCGGACACGCACGTGGATGACAGCGACATGGAAACTTGGTCCGTGTCTCGTGCGATATATGAGCTACACCCAATAATATGTCCTACATAACTTCATGGGCATGGCTTCTTTATCAAGCAATATCTTAAGTACACCATACGAAACTACAGGAGGGACCCCTATGTCCACTGGAAAGAGCCCATTTTCAGGCTAACATTGACAGTAGCTCATATGCTGGTGATTGGCAGGGGTCATGGTTTCTGGCGGGATTCCCACAATTAGGGGTACCATTTTGACGGGCCCAATAAACAGGATTATAGTATTTTGGGGTCTACATAGGGGTCCCCCTATTTTGGGGAACTGCTGAAATGTCACCCGCAATGCATGATTCAGAGGATGGATCGCTACCATGCTCCATGCACTGCACTATTCATCCCCATACCACCCTAAACTCCAAACCCTAGATCCTACGTCTAGGATTACCAAGTAGCTTGTACTCATATGGGTTACACCATCGAGAAGTAAGGATAAAGCCCCAGTTAAGAGTAGATACTAAGTTCCATTAACAACTGTGCGGCTCGTGCGATGTCTGTGAGGCTGGGGGCGGCGAAAACAAAAAAGTCTGATGGTTTAAGTTAAGGATTTAAACAAATCAATAGGGACTCCCATCTCAAGCCCCTTATGGCCAGACCCCAGAACCCCTAGAAGGTAGGGCGGGTTTAGGGTTTAGGATATTCCCAAAAATCTGGATAATTTAGAGTAATTTAAATTCCTGGTTTAAGACCATTTTGGTACTACTCCCAGTGAAAACCGCCATGTTAGTGTGAGGTCAGGTGAAGCCGCTTTAAATTGCCCAGAAAAATCAATTATGCCTACCTTGACCTTCCCAAACCTACTTTTTGCATGGTCCTAGGATAAACCCTAGTACAGGATTTAAAGGGAACCTACAAAACAGTAGGTTTTGGTAGGTTAAGGTAGGCCCTAAACCCTAAAACCCGAAACCTCAATTCCAAAAAAAAACTAATCCCTAAACCTCAACTCCTAAACCCTAAACCTCAAGTTTGCGCTCCCTGCAGGCTTTGTTGAGTCCCTGGCGCTTCAGAAGCTGAAAGTCGTAAGCGTAGTTCCTGTTTGCAGGCATTCCCAGGAAGTCCAATATCCCTTGATTAGAGAATATACCTTAAATCCTATTAGGTTTAGGTTTAGGGTTTACGTATTAGGGAATATACCTTAAATCCTATTAGGTCTATGTTTAGGGTTTGGGGTTTAGGGAATGGGAATATACCTTAAATCCTATTAGGTTTAGGTTTAGGGTTGGGGGTTTAGGGAATGTACCTTAAATCCTTCTAAGGATCCCTAATAATGATTGAAGGTATATTCCCTAATTACGGGATATTGGAATTCCTGAATTCTACAGATCAGGTAATTCTTAGTCAGAATGTCGTGCCTCTGGTTCAGAAAAAAATACTGTAGAAGCGTGCCAGCGAATGATCCCAATTAATCTCTTGCTTCCTTCTTAATAGATATCATACTGGGTTGGCCCCTAAAACCCTTTTAAACATATTAGTATATAGGATCCCTTATTGAAGCCATTAGGGAAAATACTAAATATCACAGGGGCCCACCCAGCAAAAACCCCCAAACACCATTCAATCTCTAGGGCCCTAGTGCGCAGTTGCCTCAGACAAGCTCTGGATTCGGCTTTATGATGGGGGTTGGGGTCTTGCCCTTGGTATCTACGAAGCCATTGTACGTCGCAGAATGAAACATCGCCCTTGGTGCTGGACGCTGATGCAATGATGAGGTATTGGTAAAGGGACGGCTTTCCAAAAAGGCTGGAGTGCAATTGAGCAAACTTGATGATTTTCACAGGAGTCATTCAGGAAACTCATCTCCACAGTGGGCATATTGGGAAGGTGTTTTTGATGAACTGCCAAGGGTCCACGAATCCCCATAAGCATCGCAAGTCGTAAGAGGGTTTCACCAAGCATAAAATGCTTAGGCTTGGTGCTTGGTTCCTAAACCCCAAGCCCTGAATCCTGAACCCAAAACCCTAAACTAGTGTTTGGTACCTAAAGCCCTGGTAGTTGGGTACCGGAACCTGGGCAGTTTGCCCTTGGGAACTTGCTCAGCCTCTCACACACAGTTGGAGAGGGAGTGTGTGCCGAGGGCTTAGGAGTTAGGGTTCAGGATTTAGGGTTTAGGATTTAGGGTTTAGGATTTAGGGTTTAGGATTTAGGGTTTAAGATTTAGGAGTTAGGTTAAGGTTTTGTATGTTTGTGTGTGTGTTTGTGCACATTGAAGTTTGTCTAGACACGCAAAAACATAAACCCCAAAGCCTAAGCCCTAAACCCTGAACCACAAAAACTTCGAAACCAAATCCCCAGATGCAGGCCTGAACCACATAGTCATACTTATCGATCTTATGGACAACTACAGTACGATATGCACCAAGGAATCATTTCAAGTTGTTAGGCCGCCGACCTCTGTATGACCCCTAGAACCGCCTTGAGAGATTGTTATCAACAAGTGGTTCCCAGTAGTTCAGGCCTCTACAGTAGAGCCACCCAATATCCCTGAATTAGCGAATATACCTTCAATCATATTAGGGATCCTTAAAAGGATTTAAGGTATATTCCCTAAACCCCCAACCCTAAACCTAAACCTAATAGGTGTAAGGTATATTCCCTAAACCCTAAACCCTAAACCTTTAAGGTATATTCCCTAAACCCTAAACCTTAAACATAGACCTAATAGGGTTTAAGGTATATTCCCTAAACCCTAAACCTAAACCTAGTAGGGACCCTCCACTGTCTCTGAGGCAAGCACGCAGCGCTCTCAGCAGCTGCCCAGGCAGCACTCGAAATGCTCGACATTACCTCCAAAGGTGCTGCTGTTGATAGGGTTTAGGTTAGGAGGGCGCCTCACCCTAGGATAGTGGGAAAGTAGGAATACAAGGACCTTCATGCTGTTGATGGAGGGAATCTTGCACCACCTTAAGTCCTGGGATTCACAGTAGGTTAGGGCCCCCAGGTGGTGCAAGATTTCGTCCATCAACAGTACAATCCTTATTTATACTCACTACTACTGGGTGGGGGGTCCAACCAAGGTTTAGGGTTTAAAGACTTAAGGTTCAGAGGGGTGCGAAACTGTGGTCTGGCCTCCTCGAACTCTTGTCGCTCCGAGGACTTAGGGTACTGAAGGCTAGGGTTTAAGGTTTAGGGGTGTGGGGTTTGTTCCATGAAAGTCAAAACCACTTGGGCCTGCATGCTGCACGCCCTCAGAAAAGGAGGAGCGCCAAATCTGCAACTGGTTCATGGCAATTGAGCTATAGTCTAAACTCCAAGCGATCCCCCTTAATAGCCCTAAAATAATCCCCTATATAACCCTTTTTAAGGAGTTTTAGACTATAGGTCATGAGGGGTTCATGTAACCCATTCGATACCGCCTTGGAACCCGGAGTTGTTTTACTTGGGGAAAGGGGATCAAGGTGGGACGCAGGAAGTCCAAAACCCCCCAATCAGGGGATTTACCGCAAATCCCACCAGGGATCCCCGATATGATTGAAGGTATACTCCCTAATTAGGGGATATTGGACTTCCTGGTTAGAGTGGAATTTAGGTGCGTGTTTGCTGTTTTGTGCTTTTGGCTCGCAGGTTGGGGGGTACTTCAACCTAGGACCGTCTGGTTTAGGGTTTATAATTCAAGGTTCAGGGTTTAGGGTGTGGGAGCGTTTAGGTAGGTAATCTAGAGTTGACTGTAAACAGTCATGATGATAGTCCATGAGGATTTCATTGGAGCCTTGCCTCCTCCAAACGAACATGGAACGCGCAGGCTCCTCCTACTCATAATAAACTCAATTACTGAGGGGTAGTGGAGAATTATGGGAAGATATTCTACAGGAATTAAATAAGGTTTATACTCCCTCATTGCCTACTAACCACCCGTGACTAAAAGAAAAACTAACTAGCGGTCGTTTCGGCATGCTTATCTGGTGGGTTGTTGGTGACGGGGAGTCTAATTATCTACAACTGTGCATACGTCTCTCAGAGTTCCTATGCATTCCAAGTACTCCTGAGGAATTCCTCCAATAACCCCTCTGATGATAACAGCTACAAGAAATGGCTTCTAAGCGGCAGTCGCATCAAGTGTTCCCTAGCCCTGAACCCCAAAGCCGAACACTGCATCCCAATCTGATATGGCCTAGTCTATGTAAGACACCCGCGTGACCCTGCAAATTTGCAGAAGCAACCCTGGACTCAAAAAAAAACGAACGATCTACTTGAGGTCCACGTGCAGTTGTAAGCTTTAACCAAGGGTTTCAGGCTTGTACCCCTAGGGCTGTACCTCTGGGGTTTGTGATCCTTTTAAGGGGCTCTAGGGGACTACATTGGCCCATATAAGGGCTATATTAGGGCTGTATTGAGGAAACGCGAACCTTTGATATAAGTAGGATAGCTAAAGTTGCAACTTGACTTGAAGCACATACAGTACTGTATATAACTTTGCTCACGACGGCTGATGCCCTGGCGCTGATAATGCTGGAGGGCGTATGTGTCATTATGGGGTGGGGATGCTCATTATAGGCGGAGGAGATTACGCATGAACCCCTGAGCACTTAAGTATACCCATGCACTAAACCCTAAATCCTAAACCCTAAACCCGAAACCCTTACTCAACTTGGCTGGCACTTGGAGGTTCAAGAGTTTTGGTAACGACTCAGAATGCGGCTCATAAACGTAGCTTTGATCCCTCTAGTTGGACCGATCTAATTTGGCCCAGTAATAACTCCTGCTACAGGTGTTTAGGAATTAGGGTTTAGGGTGTTTGGCCCAGTAATATCGACATGAACCTTCAATCAGTCTTTTTCTCTACTTCCTATATACGCTCTGTAGTACAGGCCCGGTATGCACTGCTATGGTTTCCGTCACGAACCCGTGGTAGAGCAAAACCCAGGTCAAAGAGACCTCTCGCCTGGAACCCTTATCCCTCCAGCCGCACCCCCAAAACCCAAAACCTTAAAACCTCAACCTTAAATCTCAAGCCGTAATTGCTACACCCCTTAATGGCAAATCCTGAAACCCGAATCCTTAACCAACCTCAGAAGCCTGAATCCCAAAGCCCTGCTGGCGAAAGCGTGGAGCCTACTTGGAGGTACTGGTACTCAGAAAACCCTTAGCCCTAGCAACCCGCGAAAGTACAGAAAACAAGCTCAGAACCGTACATATGATTGGGCTTACACAGACTTAGGGTTTAGGGTTCAGGTTAGGTCAGTTACAAGCAGTTACGACGTCCTTTCAACCTAAATCCTGAACTCCAAACCCTAAACTGGGACCCTAAACCTTAAGCCCTCAACCCTAAACCCTCAATCCTCAGACCCTGATCCTCATACCTTACACCCCAAACCCTAAATCCCTAATGCCTACATCCCTAATCCCTAAACCCTAAAAGCTGAGATCCCTAATCCCTAAATCCCGATAATAATCCCTAAGCCCCTAAGCCTCTTAACCCTAAATCCCTAAACCCTAAATCCCTACATCCCGAAGCCCCAAATCCTAAATCCCTAAACCCTGGGCCGGCAGACCTGGGTGCTCCAGTCACCGTCTTCGGAGCTTTCTGGAGGCTCGGTAGCCTGCTGGCGGGCAGTTTTGGGCCCTAAGGGTCCAAGGAACCCAAATAATAGGGTCCCTTTAAAGGGGTTGTAGGGGGATACATAGGGATATATGGGGACTATATAGGGGTATATAGGACCCAAATAATCAGGTTTTAGTGCCTAAATACTCTGATATTAGAGTATTAGGGCCCTAAAACCCTATTGTCCGGGTCCTTGGACCCTTAGGGAGGGAACTCTATGAATGGGTTGCGGGGACCTACAGTCAGCGGCCTTAGGGAACTGTATGGAATCTTATCATATAAGGGATTTGGGGTTTAGGGATTCAGGGTTTAGGAGTAGCGATTTTAGGGTTTATGGCCCTATACCCTGAACCCTGAGCCGCTGTTTAGAGGGTTTATGGCTTGGGCTTTAGATTTGGGGATTTTTCAAGTGGCTACTGGGTGGTAGCTTCCGCGATCTTGCATTGTGGCTTGCGGAAAAACTCGACTAACGCCTCATTTTTTTCAACCTTGCAACTGCAACCCTAAACTGGGTCTAGGGTTTGGCTTAGGGCACACCCTTGTATTCAAACCGCAACACGGCTTTCTATATCCTCGCCTGCTGTCTGGCCTCTAGGCTAGGCTGGGCCTCACACTGCGCTAGAGGCTAAACCCTAAACCCTAAACCCATGCACAATGCAGCTTCCAGGCCCAAAGCCCAGCAGCACAGACTTGCACCGTATCCCTAGGTTAAGTAGCCCTATAGGGTTCCATGTCTACAAGTCTGTAATGATGCATGCAGGGAGCCCAAAAATCAGAAAAGAGTACCTACATTGGGCGATTTGGATCCCTAGGGTAAATATGCATATTCTAGTATTACGAACCATGAAGCCCTAAACCCGGCCCCTGATTCATAAACCCCCTCCTCTTAATAGGGATTAGAATAGGGATCCTAATACTAAGGCCATCGAAAGGAGGGTTTTTTTGATCACGGGTCTACATTAACCCCTAAACCCT
>CAJNIZ010031236.1:19700-30602 GCA_905231905.1 Symbiodinium pilosum | reverse complement strand
ACCCTGAACCCAAAACCCCAAACTCGAATCCCTGGAACCCCCCACAGCCAAAGGAACCTTAAAGAACACCCTAACAACTGCAGCCACAGAGCCAGGGCCCGCATGGAGCTGCTTTTAAGCAGTCGGCCCATGAAATGGAGCCCAGCCTAAGATGCGTTTAGGGGCTGGGGTTCCAGGGGTTTAGGGTTTAGAGAACTTAAGGGGGTTTAGGGTCTGGGGCTTCGGGTTTAAGGGGTATAGGGTGCCAACAACCAAACCCCCACACAATGAAACCTGAACCCGTTAACCCTAAACCAAGATGCCCCAAAATCTAAATCCCTTGCACCCTGAACCCGGTAACCCTACATCGCCAAATCCAAACCCTCAACTCCAACATCTCAACACTAAACCCTATCCCTAATTCAACCCCTGAACCCCAAAGCCCCTTAACCCTAATCTTTGAATCTACCGGACATCCCTGCACCAGGTAGGTTGTACTACGGAAAGCTAGCATTACCCAGACAGTACAAGAACGTAATAGGAAAACTACCTGGACCAAACGGAACCCTGAAAGTCAGGGGCGTATGCCACGGATTCAAAGGACATCTCTCTAAAAGGCGAGTTCCTTAGCGTGCAAGTTCAGGACATAGTCCGGATGTACCTTGGGTTTCCTTACCTGGTTACTACTCATGATGCCCACAGTTGAACCCTAAACCCTAAACCCAACACCCCGAGCACTAAACCCTCAACCCTAAACCCCAAGCCTCTAAACCCCTAAACCCTAAACCCCTGATCCCTGAACCCTTAAAGCCCGAACCCCAAAACCCTAGACCCTAAACTGCCTTCCTTGAAGTCCAGCGGCACGCGCGGCACTCCCTAAAGATGCGCCGTCGCGCTGTACCGACTCCACATCCTCCCTGGCAAAGGTTGGGAATACGAGTTTGGGTTTAGGGTTTATGGGTTTGGGGTTTAGGGGTTGAGGGTTGGGGTTTAGAATCCCCAAAAATACGGATCCTACTGTGTACTCACTTTTGTCCGACACCTAGCATTTGAGCATTTGGAAACTACCCGCGTTGTACTCGGTAAGGAGGGTAACAGTCAGACAAGTGAAGTTCTCGTACGCATTAGATAGAACAAGAAAATCCAATATCCCTCCGACAGGGTCCATGGACCCAAAAAATAGGGCATTGGGTCCCAAATACCATTAATATTATAGTATGTGGGCCCTAAGGCCCTATTATTTGGGTCCGTGGACCCTTAGGGCCTTAAATAGGGCTTAGTATGATTTAAGGTATATTCGCTAGTTAAGGGATACTGGACTTCCTGGGGATCATGCAGGGTTGCCATGTAACCCTGAGGCTGCAAATCAATATGAGGTGGTTGCGCCAAATAAGATTGTAGCCCTTTTAAGTAGATAGAATATGGGGTATATGGGGATCTTATTAAACAATACCAAAGCCATATTCTATCTACTTAAGGGGGACTATATGTTCTTCTGAAGTTGCCATAAAACAAGGAGGACAGAATCTAACCTCTTGCCGGAGATGGTAACATCCCCACGTACCATACTGCTCGCATGCATGGTCTTTGCACTGCTTGCATAGTTTTCTTGAGATAATTACCCATGAAATAATATCGGATCCCAATCCAAATCCCACGCTCTAAACCCTGAATCCAAAAGCCTAACCCCAAACCCTAAACTCTAAATCCCAAACCCTCAACCCAGAGCCCTAAACCCTATAGATAAACCCTGTATAACCCCTATTTAAACTCTATAACCCTAAACCCTAAATCCCAAACACTAAACCCTAAACCCTAAACCCTTAACCCCCTATAAACCCCATTAAAGGGAACCCCTACACATCCCAGCTCTCAGCGGCCTGGCTTTCGTGGCCTGAGACTTGGCTTCAGTCAGTTTCGCCTGCGCGCCTTCCGCTTCGCGAGTTGCCGCACGGATATGGTCCCGGGTGTAGACGGGGTCAGGATTGGGGTTTAGGGTTTGGGGTTGGGGCTTAGGATGTAGGGCTTAGGTTTCGGGATGAGGTTTCAAGCATGAAGGCCTATCCTGAGCTTGCAGCACAAACATCACTGAAATTTATTTAGGAATCTACACAGGAGAGTCTGTTCTCGTTGGTTTGCACACCCTGAAAACGAGATTTTGGAAGCAATGAACTCCACTTGCCCCTCAATGGGCCCTATAACCTCCGAACAATCCCCATATGCTCTGAAGTTCATTAAGAAGGGGTGCGGATCAAATCGAAGTTAGTTACTAAGTTCCATGCACCGCCATGCAGACGATCCCTGATTATCCGTAAGCCCGAATCCCTGCCCCCCAGCACACACTAAATTCTGAATCCCTCCACCCCAAATTCCTACACCCATAACCCTAGGCCCAACTCCCTAAACGCTGGTATACTGACACCTCTTGAGGGCCTTTGTACGCAAGCTGCGCAGCTCGCCATTCTTGAGCAAGCACAGCAGCTTCCTGCGAAGCCATGAAAATGTTTTAGGCGGACCCCCCCCACCCAGTAATAGTGACTGTAAGGAATAATGGTCACTATATAAGCTAGGGTCCTCATATAGTCCTATTATACCACTATTTCAGGGTGGGGGGGTCCACCCAAGAAATACTGTCCGTTGATGGAGGAGATCTTCCACTATCCTTGGTGATGCAGGCCATGCAGATAACACGCGATTTGGCCAAGTAGGTTAAGACTGCGGTGAAGTGAAGCTACTGTCGAGGGTACCTGTATACTGACCAAGTCCCCCTAACCATCCTAAAACCTATACCTATCAGTCCCCCCTGACCTTCCAAACAGAGGCTGGAGAGTCTGAGCGATCACAGATGCCAGTGGTTTTCAGGATTTAGCTCCGTGAGTCTATAGCGGTTTCTACTCGATTTGGTCCGGAGATGGAACGCAAGCCCAACCCTAAGGGTCCAAGGACCCAAATAGTAGGGTTTTAGGCCCAAATACTATAATATTAATGGTATTTGGGCCCTAAAACCCTATTATGTGGGTCCTTGGACCCTTACTGCAAGTATGTTCCAACATGACCCTACCTCTTGCTGTACGGCAGATGGAGGAAGTCAAAAAATACTCAGGATCCATCAAGCACGTTGAGTGCTGTGATTCCTGGAACACGTGGCATATATGGTGCAGTCAAGATCTCCTCCGCTCACGGTCCCTATCGCCCTAATTTCCGTGGCCCCGCTCCAAGAGGTTTAGGGTTTATAGGGCTTGCAGGGTTTAGGGCTTAGTGTGAAAATCAGCCTCCACTAGCAAATCAAAAAAGGGAGGCTCACAACTTGAAGGCAATCAAGTCCTGCTGTCCCTTTGCTTGCTTTAAGCCTTTGCAAGGAGGACGTCACAATGATAATCTTACTGCATGTTAGTAGGGAATATGGGAAGATAGTATATAGGGATTATATTGGGGTTTATATTGTGACTATATCCCCTAGAAACGAAGCTGTTTCCGGGAGAGTCGTAACAGAATCGGCCTGAAAACCAGTCCAGCATGAATGCAGCTGAGCCATAAGCATTGAAGCTAAGCCCTAAGCTGAGCTCGAAGCTCCCTTTTATACCCTAAATACGCCTAGTATTTCCTTAAATACATACATACCCTAAGGCTCCAAGGACCCAAATAATAGTGTTTTAGGGCCCAGATACTATAATATTGCTGGTATTTGGGCCCTGAAATCCTATTATTTGGGTCCTTGGACCCTTAGGGATGGATTAATTTCCTCGATCCTTCGGACAGGTGCGGGAGCAACCCTTCAGCCTGATACAATGAAGCTCGAAACCCAGCAAGCTAAGGGGCCAAGGCCAAGGACCGAAATTATAGGGATTTAGGGCCCAAATACCATTCATGTTATAGTATTTGGGCTCTAAAGCCCTGTTATTTAGGTCCTTGGATCCTTACGGCTAGGGTCACCTAAAAGGTCTCTTAATACGGCGTGCCCGTAGTTTAACGTTCAGAGGTTTAGGCGCTGAGGGTTAAGGATCTAGGGGCTTAGGGCTTATATAGGGTGTCTTTTTGGCATCCCCGTGAGGCCGCTCTAAATGCCCTTACTCTACGGGTCCAAGGACCAAAATAATAGGGTTTTACGGCCCAAATACTATAATATTAGTGGTATTTGAACCCTAAAACCCTCTTATTTGTGGCATTTCGGTGAACCCGGTGAACCCTAAACCCTAAACCCTAAACCGGTGAGGCCGCTCTAAAAGACGTCCTGGGCATCTTCCTCTCTCCACCGCGCATGCGTTCTGCAGAGCCGCACAAATTCCAGCCAGTGGAGCCTCTATGCCATTTTGCCATGTGCCCAGAAAGCCCAAGATCCCTGTTATGGGAATATACCTTAAATGCTACTAAGATCCCTTATATGAGTTAAGGTATATTCCCAAACCCTAAACCCTACTCCCTAAACCTTTTATCCCTAAACCCTAATGCGCGAAACCTTAAACCTTCTATTCCCTGTTTAGGGGATATTGGGCTTTCTGGGTCGTTGAGTGTTTTGGTGTACCTGAACCCTAAAAACCCAAAGAACCTGGGACAGCCTACGAGTTGAAACTTGATTTGGGGTTTATGGGTTTAGGGTTTAGAAATAGGGTTTCTAGGGTTAGAGTTTAGGGTTTAGGCTTTAGGGATTAAAGTTTAGGGGTTCGGGGTTTAGGGTTTACCTTAACCTACCAAAACCTACTTTTTGGTAGGGTCCTAGTGTAAACCCTAGTAAAGAATTTATGGGGAACCTACAAAAAAGTAGGTTTTGATAGGTTAAGGTAGAGTTGAATTTGATTTTAAGCCTAGGCCTGCGATGAATACTGTACACCCCCTCGGCTTGATATTCATTAAGGGCTAGGGTTTGGGATTATCATGGAGATCCAAATACTAAGCCCCTGAACAGGAGGGAGTTATTAATCAAGGGCTACATCAGGGCGGAGGGGCTCCACAGTTTATGGTTCTAGGCTGAGTTCAAGATTCAGGTGAAACCATTGCACGAGTTCAACCAAATAATGCGGACATTTCGGCGTACGTTCGAAACTTACCCTGGGCATGTCGGTACTTTGAGGGCTATGATGAACTCCAAAATAATCATCATACAAGGCGGCAGGCCATGGTACTACTAGCTGATTGCGGCACCCTAACCTGGGGGCCGATTTAAATAGCATAGCGTTGTGGGATACTTCTAGCTGCAGCTAGAATCGGAATGATGCTGGTAGCTTGTAAGGATTCAGGGTGCCCCCGTGGGTCAAAACCAGCACTACAAAGACTCGTGACAAAATCTCAAGCCTAAACCTTGGGTACTGCCCCCACCCAGTAACAGTGTATACTAGGGGTCATATTAAGGGCTATATATAAGAATAGTATAAATATTCTCTAACTGTTACTGAGTGGGGGCAGTACCCACCCTAAACCCCAAACCCCAAACCCTAAACCCTAAACCCCAAACCCCAAACCCCAAACCCTAAACCCTAAACCCTAAACCCCAAACCCTATACCCTAAACCCTAAACCTTAAACTCCCAACTGCAGGGCTCCTTGCAGGTCTGTTCTATGATGGATTTTATGTAACCCATGAGCCGACAGGCCCAGTTACACGCGTAAAGCCTAAACCTTAAACCCTAAGCATTGGGTCAATCCCCCACCCAGTAATGGGTACCACAAGGGACTATTGTAGGTATATTAAGGCCTTATTAAGTCCATGTTAAGGAGTTATTACTATAGGGGGGATTGACCTAACCTAAGCACTAAACCGTAAACCCCTAACCCCAAACCCCTAAACCCCTAAACCCTTCTAAAGTACGCAGACCCCAAACCTCTGGTGGAACCACTGAGCTCGGCTGAGTGACGTCGCACGGACTGAGAAGACAGCCAGTAGCCTTGGCTGTTCCCAGACAACCCAAGATCCCATTGCACATCCTTACATCCTTGCATTAACCCTAAGGGTCCAAGGACCCAAATCATAGGATTTTAGGGCCCAAATACCATTAATATTATAGTATTTCAGCCCTAGAACTCTATTATTTGGGTCCTTGGACCCTTAGGGTAAGGGTTCAGGGTTTAGGGTTTAGGGCCTATATGGTTTAAGGGATTAGGGTGTAGGGCTTGACTCAGGGTAGGGCCCCACAAATCCAGATATCCGTTAATGAGGGAAGAAAAACTAAATGACACTAGGATCCCTCATTTGGTTCGAGGTATATCCCCTAAGGGATATTGGGATTTCTGGGTTAAATGAGATGAAGGTCTGGCATAAGGGCCGAGGCCCAAAGATCTAGAAAATAGTATATACTAGGGGATTCGGACAATCTTTTCCGGCCCTAAACCCTAAACCCCGTAGCAACTGGGACTTAAGGGGAGGCTGTAGATGCTTGTAGCGACACTGTTGATGCAGGACATCCTGCACCACCCCTAGCCCTCAAACCCTGGGAATAGCAGTAAATTTGTGGGCCCTAGATAGTGCAAGATGTCTTGAGTTTGGGTTTTAATTTAGGTTCAGGATTTGTGGAGTTGAAGCTCTTCTTGCCAAAGATGAAGACGGACTAGGGCTTTGCGTGCAAAGCCGAAATCTGCAGTAACCTTACACGCTTGATTCTACACTGTGTGAGTCATTTCGAGCTTCTGGATTCTGGCGTATGCATGGCCCTTTTTGCGCAAGCTGCCCTTAGAGCCCAGCAAGCGATAAGATAGAACAGTAATGTTTCTTCACCTACAACCCAGGAACCTAAACCCTAAACCTTAAACCCAGGAACCTACGATCACTGCAGGCAGCTGAATTTGAGGACAAAGGGGCAGCGGCACGCCCCAGAAAGCAGGAAAAACCTTCGCGGCAACGGCTTGCACAAGGGCTTCAAGGTCTGGTGGTTTCGGTGCCTTGGGCTTATAGTCCCCCTTAAGCAAATAGAATATGGGGTATATGGGGATCTTCTTATAATATACCCAAAGCCATATTCTATCTACTTGAGGGGGACTATAGACCCCTAAACCCTAAACCCTAAACCCTCAACCCTAAACCCTATCTACTTACTTTGAGGTTCAAGTTTTCGTGTTGGTTAGGGCTTGGAATGAGCTGACTTCAGGGACCTGTCAGGTGGGGCTCTGCTGGCCTGCGCCACCCTATAGTCCCCCTTAAGTAGATAGAATATGGCTTTGGGTATATAAGAATAATAAGATCCCCATATACCCTATATTCTATCTACTTAAGGGGGACTATAAACAAAAGAAGTCTTGGCTAGGCAGAGCGATCACGTGGTGATCATTTACATGGCCGCAAAAACCCCTGATATATAACCCTCATAATCTCATAATCATTATATATCCCCATATTCCTAGGATGTCCCCATATTACTTCCCATAAGCTACAAGGGTCCCTATTAGGGGTCCCTCCAAAAGTCCTTAGACCTGGAGTGTGGGAGAACTTGTGTAACTAACCCCCGCCTAAGGTCCAAAAGCATCCCCCCTTCGAGGAGTTTAGGCCCTAAACCCGGAATCCTATACCCTAGGGATCCAAATAGCCCAATGTAGGTAATATTTGTATACTTGGGTCACCTGGGGATATAATCCTCTTTTAAGGAGTTTAGACTATAGCCCAAATGGGACTTTTGAACCCTCCCTAAGCAAGCCACCTGAGAAATGGAAATCCCTACCTGGCCCTCCTGAGTCACCAGCCTGGCCAAATCTGATGTTTAGGGCTTAGGGTTTAGGGTTTAGGGCTTGGTTTAGGAATTATAGGGTTTAAGGCCTAGGATTTAGGGTTTATGACTGGGGGTCTAAGGAGTTTTTGTACAGTGGATCTCCAGGTAGCAGCCGGGCCCCCATACTCCAGACTCTCTAAACCCTAAACCCAAAAGTCTTTGCAGCGCACCTTTTCAGATTCCATCTTTGTAATCAGGCTCAACATATGATAAACATCCTATTCCTCAGGGTTGTACTGTGATGAAAATGGAAAACCCCTCCACCCTAAACCCTATGAATATATATATATATATTCACATGGAAAAACCCTAAACCCTATGAATATATGTATATACATGGGAAACCCCGAAACCGCACAGACCCTAAACCCTAAACCCTAAACCCTAAAGCAAGTAAACCACGACCCGCCTCGATGATGTCAACGAGACAGCCGAGCGTCAGAACCTTTATCAGGGTCGACTGGCTCAGGGCGAATGTTAGAGGTTTGGGCTTAAGCTTAGGGCTTTGCGTTGAGAGTTTAGGTTTTGGGGCTTGGATTTTGGGTTTTGGGTTTAGTTTTAGGGTTTGGGGTTTCTGAGTTTTGGGAGCCTGGAAAAACTTGCCCTCCCCCAAACTAACAGGGAACCAAACGTGGCCCGGTAAAGACTACAATCCTTAAGGTCCTTTCATCAAAACGCCCTACAGGGTTTTTGTGCCTCCGTACACTTTTGATCGTGTGGAAGCGCGGCAAGACGCGCGGTCTGAGCGCGGATTAGGGTTTAGGCTTCAGGGGTTTTAGGGTTTAGGATTTAGGGTTCAGGGTCTAGGTGTCCGTATCCTGAAATCTGAAACCCAAATCCATAAGCCTGGTGCTCAGCGAATCCCTGCAGTTCAGGGTTTAGGGTTTACCCCGAACTTCTGCGGGCACGATACTGGAACCCAAAGGCGCGAACAGCGCGTGAAGGACACTAGGAAGGCCACCTGGCAATGTCCAGCGAAGACGGCTACTGCAAGGGCCAAAACAATGCAAAATAGGGTGTATGGTTTCGGGATAATGTGGAGTCGACTGGAAGATGACATGGAACATTAAATGGAAACCTGGACTGTGCAAGCGGGCTACAGGGGTCATGTCATGCAGGGCAGCCTAGATAGTTACCGATATCCTTTGAGGTCCATAACTTGAGGTTCCCTATACCATAAATATGCAAGGAAATGGGACCATGGTACTCGCCAGGCATTGTTGTATTCGGTATTTGCGAGATTCAGGTATTTTGGAATTCTACTGTGTAGGGGTGGTGTTTCGGTACGACAAAATAAAAAATCAAGCCACATCCACCAATGGAAGACTGGCCCAGTGTAGGTTCAGAGTTCAGGGCGCGGTCATCAGGGTTTTGAGCTTGGAGCTTAGGCGATTGAACCCAGGACTGCATTTAGGGCTTACCGTCCTTAGGGCTCAGCGTTTAGGATTTGAGGTCCATTTCAGAAGTGGATTTTTCCATGAACATCGCTCATAGCAGAGGCATACCAAGCTGTTGCGCGTCCTATGAGAAATTAGAGCAAACCTGCGTAAGCCCATTATGTGCCTCAGATGCAGGGTTCCAGTAAAACTCGAAAGACTCTGTTTCTAGATCATAAGTGGCCTGCAGCACAAGACAGGGCCACCACTTACCTTGACCCGCGAAGCATTTGAAGCACTGCCTAAACAAAAGCCACATGTCTTACTGGTGGTTAGTACGGATTTCAAGAATCAATCCCACGAGTTATTTCAAACATGCTCCCCTAGAATGGTCCACAAAATTGACCACCCCCCATTAACTCCTCCTAAGGTTCAACCGCAGTTCGTTGGTGGAGGGATAAGAAACCGGGGAATGAAAGCCAGGGGTCCCTTGAACGGGATTGTAGTTGCTATATATTCTAAGCGTCCAAGGACCCAAATAATAGGGTGTTTAGGGCTCAAATACCATTAGTATTATATTATTTCGGCCCTAAAACCCTACTATTCGGGTCCTTGGACCCTTAGGTATACCAGTACAAGTATAAACCATGGGGGGTGGGCGAGCGCGTTGTGAGAACCCATGAGGCAAGCTGAGAAAATCCGAAGGGAAGTAGCTGGGCGCGCCGTGGCCAGTGGCACCGCGTTCAGGAGCCGCTCTGGTATCCAGAAGGGGCCATATAGCCGGATGAAACCTGCTGGGTTTGGGTTTGCAGGGGTTTAGGGCTGCTTACATATATTTATATACGTATATACAAATAAATGGTTTTGGGGGTTTAGGGTTTATACATATATATATATATGTATAAATGTATAGATATAGATATGGGCATACATGTACACCCCTGATGAAGGAGCATGACCACACTGAGAATCATGATTTTGGGGCTGCTGCAGGGTGGGGGTATATAGTATGGAGGTGTGCCGTTTAAGGGCTCGAGTAGGAATTCGGGTTTAGGCAGCTTAGAGGGCTAGGGAAGTTCACTTGCTTCAGGCTTCGGGCTTTTGACTGCCTACGGTGTAGTTCTGCTCATCACATCCCCCCCATCCAGCAGGTCCAGAAAATGGGAATCTCATAACATGTACCCCGTGTCCGTGACTATGTAAACCTTGACCATGTCATGACTGTTTTCAGGCTTATGAGAAAAAGAGGACTTGAGCCCACGACCTAAACCCTAAACTGTCTGGAAGTACTGAGGGGAATTCGGCCTCAGACGTTGCACCTCCCACAAATATACGATCAAACTGTTGTGTGGTTTACCACTCCTTCGTCTGAAGCTGTAATCCTAATCGGCCTACCCTAAACCAAAAACCCAAAAACCGCATGCAAAACCTTCACCCAGAGCATGATTGCTTCCAGGGCTCACCACACTGTTGCTTCCGAACCCTGCCCCTGTCCCAAAAAAAGTCCAAGGCGCTACACAACCCCGGTGGTGAAAGGGATTTAAGGTTTAGGGTTTAGGGAGTAGGGTTTCGGGGCTTAGGGCTTAGAGTTTAGGGCTTCCGGATGTAAATGGATTCAAGGTGTCCCGTAATAATCTTAGACTTAATGTTGGACCCGCTTTAATATGCCCGGCCCCCCCCCCCAAACAATTTATGTACCCTGAATCAAAAATTGTTTTAGGACTTGGCCACCCTCAAGCTAACCCCTGAGCTCTTGAGGCCCTTAAGCTCTGACTTACTTGATGAAGCATAAGCACATGATGACTATTTTTAAATAACTGTTTAAACTTTTGAGATCTAAAATTAGGAATTTTGCCC